>WEKY01048753.1:0-49488 GCA_013390045.1 Picathartes gymnocephalus | reverse complement strand
AAAAAAAAAAAAAAAAAAAAAAATTGTCCATAGACTGATGCCTTTAATTATCAGGGAAAGCTGATTTTAGTGTGAATTCTTCACTTCAAGTCATCTTGGAGCATTTCACGGTGTTTCACCCATTTTATTCGTAATCCCTAATCCTGATCAGTCAATATATATGAATTTCAGTCCAAGCCACCTTCACTAAAACGCCATTTAATCATTTTACTCTATTAAATATCATTTAAAAAATTGATACACTCCCTGTAGCATACTTCCATGTAAACAAAGCCCTAATAAAGTGAGAGGAGAACAAAGGCAGCTGGCAAGGTTCAGGATGCAGAGTTGATCTGCTTTCTGGTGCCTAAGGCCTGATTGCTCTCTTATATAACTGACTTTTTGGGCTCCTGGGCTAAATGTAGGGCCTGACAACACTTAATAAACCTTAGAGTGTAATTAAAAAGACAAATATGATATGTCTGAAAATAGGAAGATTTTTTCTTTTTCGAAGACCTTTGGGAACTCTTGCAGTCTTTGGAGTCCTCGTCCTTGTATTGATAAAAGCACTATTGTATCCAGCAGTGTTTGCCACTGAAACTGTGTTCCAACCTACTACTGAAACCACAAAAGTCTGACTAATGACCCTGTTTTATTCTTTAGATTGACCAGTGTCTCTACTATGGCATCACTGAGGAAAAAGGCAACAGTATTCCAAAGATACTAACATGGTTAATTTAACTTAATCTCAGGCTTCAGCCTACAGTACTTGTCAGAAAAATATATTAATATGAGACTTTACTGCTCTCAGAGTAGCCTTTGTCAGGAGTTGGAAATGTCTGAAACAAGATAAAGAATCCTTAAAAGTGTCCTTCAGTGTTCTGATCTTTCTTCACATTTAGACCTTTTCTGAGAAAAATTCAGCATACCCTTCTGAAAAAGAGCTGAGAAACCAGTCAAATTAAAACATATTTCTTCTCTTGTTAACTACCCCCTGGCTGTAGTTGACACTATCCTCTGTTGGATTTTGCAGCTTTGGTTCTGAAACAGTGATCAGTATCTGTGGGCCTATTTCACAAAATTAATTTCAGCAAGGAAAGCAACAGTATATTTGGATTGAAAAAGACCTATTACATTCTTCCCTCTTCTACCTCCTATAAACACAAATTCATTTCTATAGTATATTTTCTGCTTGCTCCATAAATTTTTGCTTAAAAATGTAGGTCTTTGCACCTCTGAGAAAACTGCAGCAGAGCAACACTTTTTCTTCACACATTTTCCTGAGTCAAAGGTTCTTCCTAATCAGCTGTGCCCATTGATATGCTGTTCTACTCTACTGTCTTCCGTTTCTGTTCTTTGCAAGGAGTGAGAGTTTTATACAAAACTTTTCCCATTAGTAGCTATTTTCAGCTCTTACCTGTGTGGTCCCCAAAGACAGTGAAAATATGGACTCCATTTTTATCTACTTTTCGTATTTTGTTTTTTTAAGAAACACAGCACAACTATGCTTTCATATTCACAAAAATGTCAGTAATATGACACAAATATTATGACCCAACTTTTTAAGCAACACTCACATACATCTTCCAGTTTCTTCCAAATGCAGAAATACTTGCTTCTGCCAAACAACACTTTTGTTGTGTAATGAGACACTGGTGTTTTCATAGAGTAATTTATCCAGGTTTCTCTGATCATTCTCACGTGTTCATACATATATACTTGCTCCAAATTCGGTTCCTGGGGTTCATCATGTCTGGGTTCACACATGTTGGCAATAAATGAAAATTTTACTGTTTCTGGAGACTTTGATCAGATTTTTTAAATAATTTGCTGTGATCTTCCCTCTATAGGCATATAGAAGCACTGTGAAAATGGGTCTACAAATGGTCTTTTTAATCAAATGGATTCATGGTTCATCAGTTTGAAACTATAGATAGGTGTAAGTATGCTAATATAAGAACAACAACAATGAAAGTTGTGACAAATTTTGAATATCTCAGAACAGTAATTTTTGTTAGACATATCTTTAATTAGAAATAAAAAATGGTCTTTAAATCTTAAGGGATTAAACACTCAGAGTTTCTGCCTTTATTGATTTCATCTATAGTCTCTCTGTCATAGGCTTTGAAATACTAACCTGCAGCATTTGGAGAGCAACTGTGTCACAGAGAGAGCACCCACTGAGCCTGATTTCCCAAAATGGTTGTAGGCAAAGTCTTTCCTATTTGCACAAAAAGATTTCATGACTGTGTGCACAAACTGTCTCCTAATGTGGCCACAGAGGCAGCGTTCATAGTCCCAATCAGTACAGCACCACAGAAGCATTTGGAGAGCAAATGAACGTGTGCTAAGGCCTGACTGTAACACCAGATGGACTTCAGGGGAAGTTTACAGCTTTACAGGCTGTGGACCAAATATTTTAGTCTTTGGAGGAGAATGCTTTGGGAGTACACTCCAGGTTTGGTTTCATCTGAAAGAAATTTCATGTGGGTATTCAGAGCCTGGTCCCTGTATGAATCTAACTGGTAAGTGAGGATGATCAGAAAATTCATCTCAAAGGTACAGTCCTGAATTGAAGACTGAAATTCAGGACATCCAGAGCTAGTCAGGCATTCAATTGTTCTCTTCAGCATACTCGTCATACCCGATTAAGGAACATAACGAGTCACAAAAGCAAAATATTCCAATGCCTGTTTGCTTTACTTTGCCATATGTAGAGTTTGGAAATTTTTTGTTGTTGTTGTTAATTGGTTAGCTTTTTTTTTTTTAATTACATATTCTCCAGTGTCTTGTCTTACCTAGAAGAAAAGGGAAATGCCTTAAGGGACCTAGAGTGCTATAGTTAGCAGCCAAATTTCTGGATGAGTGCTTTGAAAAATAGCTCTTCCTTTGCTAAAACAATGGGTATACTCCTCAGCAATATTGTGCAATCCATCAATTCTGCATAGGTTTATGGGTTGAAAAGAAGGCTAGAGGGAGCAAACAGAAGAGGAGGACTCTAACTAGGCAATAAACGTTATTAAATCACTTTAGTTCTCACAGTTTGAAATAGGCAGTGTAAGATGAGTCATTTAGTCACACATGCACTGTCAGAGCACCCTCAGGGAGCATCAGTCTGGCATTGAAAGTTACCTTAGCAATTCTGCTCTCAGAAGGAAGAAAAGGCTGAACCAGATGGAGAACTGAAAGCCTTTGCCAAATCATCATCAACTTCAGAGGAATTTTTTTGTAGGAAAAAGGAGAGGAAAACAAGGGAGAGCAAGATACTCTCAGAAGTTCTTTGCATGTTTTAGAATGGATTTTGTAGTGTAAGTTAAGCTTGTATTTTCATTCATGGTTTATATGAACTAGGAGAGTGCTAACCCCTACCTGGTTTCTCTTCTTTTTAGCTAAAGGAAAAGAAAGTAATTTTCATACCACAGTTCTTGAATTTGAAAAGGAAAAAAACGGCTATGGTTTTCCTCAGATTTAATGAAGTGCCAATCAGCAAATCATTCAAGCTTTGTCCTAGTGGGTATATGCTTCAATCTTATCCTAAATCAAGGCAAATAAATTGTGGTATTCAAAATGCTGCATATCATTACATGTGTTTTTCTACGATAATAGACCTGCCCAATGATATAGTATCTTTTCTATCTTAGCACTGAATATTATGTGAGAAGTTAATAATATTATAATTTGATGTTAATATTAACAGCATAAAACATTGTAAATTCCCTAGAATCTTTTTAAAGACAGACAAATATCCTTTGCATACAGAGTTACTACTTTTTCTGATCTTCAGAACTTCCTAAAAGTATAAGAGAATCCAGCCAAAAAAGCCCTAAATAAAAAAGTCTTGCTGTTGACACAATGAATTTGGGCTCAGTCATGAACTATCATTTTGAGTGCTCACCTTTGCAACGAAGGCACAGTGTCCAAGGGTATCACTGCTGAGTTTCTCAGCTCTTTTGTGTTTGGCCCCATAGGAGAAATAGAAGTTCTGAAAATGTCCTGATTTTTTCCCTATAAATATCAGAGTATAAGATAGAAAGTTAGTTCTATGGAGATATGTATCTGAGCCTGTGCATTCTGACTCTTTGGCAGACAATACTTGAACTTCAAAGTCTACAGTGACTCATAAAAATGATTTTTTTGAAGGAGGAATCTGTCTTAATTAAAACAAATGCAATCAAAACTGAAAAGTCTCACTGCCTTCAATAGAATGTGTTGATCAGGAATTACTAGGTTAAGAAATAAAGATAATATTCTGTTTTTCCTGTGGCCTGCCTTCCCTGGGTCATTTTTGTTTTGTATCTGTTTTGCTAGCATTTAGTCCAGTTATAACGCCTCTACTCAGTTCTCCAAACACCATGAAGTGATGGCAGAAAAAAAATGCAGATTATAGAAGATTGATAGAATTGTTGCTGGAGGTGTATTTACAGAGGCTTTAGATTTCACCTGAAGTCCCTCTAAGGTACTGTTTGATCTTGATCCAGTTCTGTCACGGCTTGACCATGGACTCACTGTGTCTTTCTCAAGCTTTCAGCAGTAAATTTTACAGCAAACAAACATAAACCCAAAGCATCTCCACTGTTTCATCTCTCCAGAATGACAGACCATGTAAGATGGATGGTTCATTATATTTTGCATGAATTAAATTATGTCTAGAAACCTAGAAACCTAGTGGAACTCTGATGATCTTTGTCATTCATTAAGAAAGTAGTACGGAATTCAGATTTCTTTGTGTACATTCTGCCTTCTTCTTGAGATTATAATTTTACTTCTACCATACCCCTACCATTTTCACTAACATGTCTAGAAATTGTCTTATATAAAATTTGGAAATTATAATCTTGATGTTTTATGTCATTGCAATACATAAACCTGCATGTTCAGTAAGATCAGAATCAGGACCTTTTTTTTTTCCCAAAGCAAGTGAAATAGTGGTGCAAATAACACAAAGCTATAAAAATAAAAAAATATATAAAAATATATGTGTACTTTGTCCTACTATGTATATACTGGCAATGTGTCTTTCTTATCCCAGTCCAGTCTAAAGCATGCTGGCTTCTTGCTTTCAAGCACAGCTACCATCAGGAATAAAGTAAGTTTCAGTGGCAACTTTATCATACTGATGACAGATGTTAGGAATGAAGATGTGCAGAGGAAAGAGAACTGAATTTAGAGTATGGGGCTACCTCTATTATCAGCACACTTAGCATGGCCCATGCTTGGGCTTATGGACTACCCAGTGTCATTTTCTGTCTTAAATTCTTAACATTTTTAACCATATCCATATTGTAGTATACTTTTAGATTACCCACTATGCTAGGTCCATCAGGATGGAGCTTGACTAATTTTTTCTTAAGACAAATTGATTTGCCCACATTTTTCAATAAGTTTGTGAATGTAACTTCTATGAAAAAGAAAATATGAAATATAATTAATTTTGTATTATAAGACTGTGGGGTTAGCTTGATCTTGTTAACATACACTGTATTCATAGAATCATAGAATTGTTTGGGTTGGAAGGGGTCTTTAAAGGTCAGCTAATCCAAACCCCTGCAGTGAGCATTATGTTCATCACTAACATGCAAATCACATACCAGCTCTAACAACATGCTTTGGATCCTCCTAATTTTTGGTAATTAGCAAGGGGTGTATACCTTTGTCAGTAGCCAAAAGATTCATCACTCATTTTCCCCAGTTAAATTCTCTTAACAGTAAAAATATATATTGAACAAACACATTCAAAGAATATTGACAGTGCACATAGGTTTCATCAAAATTTCTCTAAATATTTCCTAGAAGAACTCCTTGATTTGTGTTCTTGATCAAGATAAAAAGTGTAATGTTTCCTTTCAAATTGTAAAACCCTGAATACCATTAAAGTATTTTCATATGACACCAAACAGCAGGGTTTTCTTCTCCCAGCCTCATTCTCAGAAATGGTTGAAATATTCAGAGATATTGGTGGGAAGAAAAGAAATAGACAACTTTCATTTAAAACTGCTAACAGTTAGAAAAGTTCTAAGCAATTGGAAGTAAAGCCTTTGGACATGAAGCAGAGTTCTGTTCAAGTTTGTCATGGACAGTTTTGCCTATACACAGTGACACAGGAGACATTTTTACTTTTGTCAAATAACTCATACTGAATACTTGCTGAATTGTTTATATGATTCCCAACAGCAAGTTGTTTAGAAACTGCCTAGTGCTATTTGTTCTCTTGGGAATGTGACTAATTTTATTATGCCCCAAGCCAGGGTTCTGTAGGTATGGCCAAGTACACACACACTTTGCTCATAGCAACTTGCAGTCTAATATGAAACAGGTCCCAACAAGCCATGGGAACAATAGTGGAGAGTGAACAAACTGCACATGCCAATGAACATAACAGCGCTAAGAATATGCTTTCAGGCTGCCCTGTCTCTGTCCCTCTGCCCGTAGTTGATCTCAGTGACACAAGTTCGGGCTAAGAGCATGTAACTTGGGAGTACTAAATCATTAGAGGTTGTTGTAGGGGCAAATAAATCCAAGGTGTGTGTGTTCAGCAATAGATACACGGGCATACTGTGTCCCAGTTGCTTTCCATGCTCCCCTTTGGCGTTGCAGGGCTCGCAGTAGGCAGCGCAGCAGCCCCAGCTCCTTGGCTGCGAGCACAGGAGGGTGAGGCTGCAAGTGCTCTGCCAACAGCAGTTCCCAGAGTTTGGACGTAAATCAATAACAGAGACTTGTTTATAGTTAGACTTAAAAGCATTTATACAGGCTGTCTCAAGTTGCTGAGGATTCACAAATTTTCCTGCAATAGCTGTTGTCACAGTGACTGCAAGTAAAATTGTCCCATGGGTAATAGCCAGATCCTCATTCCTGAAAATATTTGTATCTATGTATCCAGCTACCTTAAAATAACTTGTGCAATGAGTAAACTATAAACTTTTATGTGGAGAAATTAAAGACCCATATATGTTCCTTTAGTGATGTTGCAATCTACTTGCCCTGTAATTAAGATTCACAAGAGCAGGGATTACTATTAAGAGAAAACAGTTTCCTGAGAAGAAAAGACAAAACTGTTCTTTTGGCTTGTGGCCCTTGGCGTTACACATGAACTTTGTCCTCGTAGAAGGCTTATACTCTTCCTGATAATACCCACACTGCTTGATCAAAGGTGACTTTCTAATTCAGTGAAAAACATCTGCAATGCAGACTCATGATTTGTCACGTTAGGCATAGTCTTGCTTTGATAAGATCAGAATTCTTGGAAGAAATAATAGCAATAGGGATTTGAAGCAACATTTCTCCAATCCTCCAAATGAAGCAAGCTTGGGGTGGACCAGAATACTGAATACAATATCTTCAAAGCCTACTTAAGTAATACCTGCTTTGAAAAGCTGGAGTCATTCCTGTATGCTCTTGTTTACTGTGATTCCTAGAAAATTGTGTTTGTATGCAGCCACAGTGACTGACCTAAGTCCTTTCGGTATCAAAACTGAAGTTAGAGAAGATCTTTAGATCAGCACAATGCTAAGGGAAATGCTGCCAGAGATTCTTTACGCAATGGGAATTAAACAGAGCCACTTCTGCTCATTGCCACAATTGTAACCCAGAGTGCCGCAACTTACAGGGTCTGAAACTGTCTTATCTCATTTTCTGTAGGTGTGTTTTCTTCCCCATGTCTACAAGGAAATCTAAGTAGTGGGTTCCTTATTTGTTTTTATTCCCTGTGGACCAGCAAGTTTGGGGAAAACAATCATAGAAACAAAGTAGGTTTTAGGGCCACTTACAGATACAGAATAGTTTTTATGGGGACAGGCATGCTAAGCACAAGAGGTTGCCAAATACTAGATCAGGCAGTAACATGATTTTCCACAGAATCCCAGAATGGGTAAGATTGGAAGAGACCTGGGTCACGTGATCCAACCTTCCTGTTCAAGCAGGGTCTTTCTAGAGCAAGTTGTACCAGACTGTGTCCACTCTTGGGTATCTCCAGTGAGAGAGACTTGACAATGTCTCTGGGCAATCTGTTCCAGGGTGTGGTCACTGCACAGTAAAGAGGTTCTTCCTCATGTTCAGGTGCAACTTCCTGTGCATCAGTTTCTGCTCGTTACCTCTTGTCCTGTTGCTTGGCACCACTGAGAGGAGCCTGGATCCAGCCTCCTGGCACCCTCCCTTCAGACACTGATAGACATTGATGAGTTTACCTCTCAGTTGCTTCTTCTCAATGTTGCTTCTCAACAGGCTCAACTCTCTCAAACCATTAACTCATAAGAGAGATGCTCCAGTCCTCCAGTCATTTTTGTAGACCTCTGCTGGACCCACTCCAGGAACTCCATGTCTCTCTTGTACTGGGAAGCCTAGAACTGGACACAGGGCTGAGCAGAGGGGCAGGATTGCCTCCCTCACCCTGCTGGCAATGCTCTTCCTCATGCACCCCAGGATACCATTGGCCTTCCTGGCCACAAGGGCACTGCTGGCTCATGGACAGCTTGTCTGCCAAAACCCCCCAAGGTCTTTTTCCGTAGAGCTGTTTCCCAACAGGTAATCCCACCAGCCTGCACTGGTGCATGGGATTATTCCTGCCCAGGGGCAGGACCCTACATTTGCCTTTGTTGAACTTTGTTAGGTTCTTCTCTGACCATCTCTTCAGCTAGTTGTCCAGATCTTGCCACATGGCTGCACAGCACTCGAGTATTTGTCTCTTCTCCCAGCTTTGTACCGTCAGCAAACTTGTTGAGGAGGCACTCCATCCCATTGTTCAAGCCAATGATGAAAAAGTTAAACTATTTTACCTGCTTTCTGTGTGATGCCTCAGTCAGTTACCATACTCCCTGTCTTCAAGTCCAATATATCAAGAATTATCATTATATGTAAATTACAATATATATACATAACCATTTTTATATATGTAATTCACATATAATGTATATGATTTGCATCTTACTTTGGGTTTGTGAAGCATGAAAGGTCTTACAAAGTATTAATTGTTATTGTAGCAGGTGGCCCTGGATCTGCCAGATGTGTTGAGACACTGTGCTTCATTTGGTGAAAAACTAGGAATGCTCACTGAGCCGCAGAAGGAGATGAGAGGGCAATGAAATATATAAGAGCACCTGACTTTTATTGATCCATGAATAAATCAGTCTCCACTTTGGCCTTGGTTTAAAGATGTAAGAGATTACTTTGAAAGTGAACAAGAAAATAATATTTTTTTCTAAATAAAAGCTGTAATACTTTATATAGCACTCTTAAAGGAAGCAAACTGTGATTTCCCATCCAACTTCTTTGATTTTTTTTTCTTTGTTTATACAGAAAACCCCCTGTGATTATTTGATGAACACATAATATACCAATTTTTCTGCTGTCCTGTGTTAATAGAAGCACTTACCTTGTATCTTGACAGTTTGTCAATCTGGAGCATGCTGTTGGCTGTGATCTCACAGGACACGATTAATGAAGGTATCACTGTCCTGCAACTTTGCAAGGAATGTCGTTGGTGTGTTTTGGCAGCGTCCACTTTTTTTCCTTGTCTGATTTACTGGGAAATAGTCTCACATTTTAATTTTTTTTTTTTTTTTTTTTTTTGGGGAAAAAGTCTCAATTTTTTTTTTTTTTTTTTTTTTTTTTTTTTTTTTAATGAGATGAGAGCGTTTCTTCTGTCCCATTTTTTTTTCCTATCCATCTCACTTCGCTATATGAGTTCACTGGAGAGAACAAGCAGGTAAGTTCGTGTCTTGTCCGTGACAGTATTTCTGTAGCTCATGCTTCATCAGCATTTGCATCCAGGGGAAGCAAACATAACAGTGCTTGACTTTACTTCAAAAAGAAATACAGGTTTGAGTGTCATGTACAGGTCATACCACCACCTCAGTATGTATCAGTGCTCTTAGAAGAAAATAATGCTCAGGATTTGGGTGTCTCATTGCCTTACAGAGGTTTACACTTGGATGAGAGACCCTCAGGAACAGGCAGGTAGAGGCTTGCTGTAGTGGGAGACAGAATTAGTACTTTGCCACAGCCAGGCATGTGTTCCTTTCCTTTTCTCATGACCTCTTCTAGCTGTTTGTTATTCATCACAGTTCCCAGTTATGACTCAAACATCTTGTTGAAATATATCAAAGAATATTTTATCCCAGCCATGAGCACACATCTCATTCATGTGGTGTGTTTTAAACTATTCCACAACTTCTTCCTATGGAGGGCTTTGTTCCTTTGTTGAGAAATTGTTCATTTCCCTAATTTTCAGGACAGTAAAAAAAAAAAACTCTTAAAAATGGACTTATCTATTTCCAGCCCCAATTCTGGATGGCTTGGATATATCACTTTTCTACTTAAAGAAGGAATATGACATTTTTGGAAGGAATTCATTCTCAATTAAATAAGGCTTGAAAATGTGACGGCCTTGTATCTCTCATCTTTTTCTCATAGTGTGTGGTGGGAAAAGGCTTTTGCAGTCTGTGCAGGTGTCTTGCTTAGTTTGGCTGTCCAGTGTTGCCTATGATATATCTGTTAGCCAAAAAAGAAAAAAAAAAGAAAAAAAAGTGTAATTCGGATTTACAATTGTCTATGAAAAGCTTTACAAATATTTAATAACCAAACTCATATGAGTACCAGAATGACTTAGTACAACTGGATCTAGATAAGAAAGTCTGGAATATTTCTATGCACATGCATGCTATTGTCATTTGGTCAAAATTACCAAATTTTGAGTGGTGAAAGCACAGTCAAAACACAGACGGGTCTGGGTTTTATTTTAAATGCAAGTTTCTAGTTTCCTGTGACTTTTTTCTTCTTATTAAAGTAAAGCAAACAAATATTCCAAGAAACAACAAAAGGAATTGTTTATTTTCCCCATGTTTTTCTAGTGAATTTTTGTTATGATTTAAAATGTGTCTTTGTAACCATTAATGAATCTCTGCATTCATCTGACTTATACCTAATCACAAATACTGGGTATCAGTTATCTCAAGAATAATTCCTCTTTCTCAGTTTAAAAAGAAGTCTCCTGTGGATAATAGCCTAGATGAAAAATAGAGGAATTACAGATATCTGTAGTGGAAAATACCATAATATTACAATGAAAAACTAAAAATAAATTGCCAATATTATTCAGCCTGAAGCATGGAAGAATTCGGGAGCACTTGCCTGGGGTACTGCAAGTGATGAATGTCTCAGAGAAATTATTTTCTTTCCACTTTGCCATATTTTAGTGAAACTCAGCAATATATTAAGTTAAAGGGCACTAAACTGAAGATCAGTAAAAAGAATTTTATAAACCATGCATGGCTGTGGCTGTGGCTGGGGTTTTGTATGCATGGGGAGAGAGGGAGAGAGAGACCTAAGTCCTGCCACATTTTCCACAACACAAATAAATGGACAAACAGGTTGTGGGTGGATTAAGGACCAAATATTTCATGAATATACTATGTTCTGATGTGTTTTCTCCTGTTCACTGGCATTTAGTTTCTAAAAAATCGTAGTGTATCAAATTACATGGTGTTACAGCAGCCCTTCTTGCCATGTAGTACAGAAATTCAGGATAACTACGGATCTCCTTAGTAAATCCTAATGCCCATTATTAGTTTGTAATTTAAGATGTGAATTCACCATACCACAGATGAAGGGAGAACAAAAGGCTTCACTTTAATACACATTACTTGTGTATCTCATGACAGCTATAAATCATGTAATGGCTAATTTGGCATCTAGACATATAGAAGGAAAAGTTTTTCACAGCCAAATATTTTTCTTTGTTTTTCTTTTGGAAACAGAAGATGAAAAGAAACATTTGGACTCTTAAGAAAAACTACTCTTAATTGAGCTATTCATTTCTTAAGAATTTGGGTTCAAATCTCCAAAGAAATTAGTCATTTCGGGTTTTATTGCAATATCTATCTCTTAAAATGGTTTTAGTAATTTTTTTAACCACTGAAGTGTTCCCTGCTTGTGAAAATCACTTAAATATTGCCACAAAGGTGCTTTGATGTGGAAAAGATGATGTTTCAACCTCTGTTAGGTAGTAGCTGCCTTGAAATTTCTAGTTTTTTTTCTTTACACCAAAAACATAGAATACTTTAACCATTTTGTCTGTCTTAAATAAAAAGCCTGCAATAACTTTAGGTGCTTAATATGGATAAGAGAAGTGTGCTTTCAAGTGATGGGAAAATAGTAGGAAAAGCCAAAATGAAGGTGCAGAGTTCTATAATAAATCTCTTTTTACCCAGTTTGATTTGGAAGTTCATTTCAGAGGGAGAGCTGAAGCTGATTTCTTTCATTCCCCAGCATCACAAGAGCATGTTTTACATTGTTGGACACTGCCATGTAAAAGGGAAGTTTAAACTCATTCTACTCAAGGGTGAGAATTCAGAGCAGGCAGCATGAGCACCTCCCTCAGTATGGCACTGCTGACAAAAGAGAGGCAATTGTAAATGCATCAGTAATGCTCAGATCGTGACAGTGAGTATCTTAGGACCTTTCATAGGTTTCTTAGGTTGACAAAGGATCTTTAAAATCATCAAGTACAAATGTTAACTCAGCACTGTTATCTTCATCACTAAGCCATGCTACAACCGCACTTTCTTTGAACATTTTCGGGAATGGTGACTCAAGCCCTTTCAATAACCCTTCCTTTATAACTCTTTTAATGAAGATTTTTTTCCTAATACCAAATCTAAACCTCCCCTGGCACAGCTTGAGGCCATTTGCTCTCATCCTACCATTTGTTACTTGGGAGAAGAGACTGACCCCGACCTCGCTATAACATCCTTTCAGGTGGTCATAGAGAGTGATAAGGTCCCCTCTGACCCTCTTTCCCTCCAGGAAAAACAACCCTAGATCTCTCAGCCACTCCTCATATGACTTGTGCTCCAGACCTTTCGCCAGCTTCATTGCCCTTTCTGGACATGCTCCAGCACCTCAATGTCTTTATTGTAGTGAGGGGCTCAGAACTGAAAAAAGATTTGAGGTACAACCTCACCAGTGATCAAGCAGGACCTGCCTTTCGTAAACCCAGGCTGTCTGGGCCTGGCACTCTGGCTTTCCTGCACTCAGAATTATCTGCTCCATGACCCTCCCTGGCCCCAAGGTCAACTGACAGGCCTGTAGATCCTCAGACCCTTCTTCCAGCTCTTCTTGTACATGGGCTTTGGCACATTTGCCAAGCATTTGACAAACTCCTTGTCAGAGGGACCTCCCCAGTTAACCAGAACTGCTGGTAAATGATTGAAGGTGCTTCAGTGAGCACTGCCACCAGCTACATCAGTACTCTTGGGTGGATCCCATCCAATCCCATAGACTTGCAATTGTCTAAGTGGTGTAGCAGGTACCTGACCATTTCCTCTTGGATTGTGGGAGTTTCATTCTGTTCCCCATCCCTGTATTCCAGCTCAGCAGGCTGAGAACACAGAGAATGACTGGTCTTGCTAGTAAAAGGTTGAGGTAAAGAAAGCATTGAGTACCTCAGCCTTTTCCTCATCCTTCGTCATTACCTCTCCCCCAACCTCAAATAACAGATGGAGATTCTCCTTAGCTCTCCTTTTCTTGCTGATTTATTTATAACACATTTTTTTTGCTGGTTTTTACAGTAGTAGCCAGATAAAGTTCTAGTTGGGTTTTGGCCCTTCTAGTTTTCTCCCTGCATAACCTCACAACATCCTTGTAGTCTTCCCACGTTGTCTGTTCATTCTTCCAAATGTCATACTAAGTTCCCTGTTCAGCCAGACCAGTCTTCTTCCTCACGGGCTCATTTTTCAGCAAATGGGAACAGCCTGTTCCTGGAAACTTTAGGATCTGCTTCTTGAAGAAAGTCCAGACTTCCTGGACTCCTTTGCCCTTCAGGACTTCCTCCCAAGGAGCTTTGTTAAACAGTCACCTAAACAGGCCAAAGACTGTCCTCTGGAAGTCCAAGGTGGAAATTTTGCTGACCAGAAAAGAAAACTCTATAATTTTGTGACCACTGGCTGTCACATCACCCACCAGTCCTTCTCTGTTCACAAGAAACAGGTTCAACAGGTGCCTCCCTTGGTAGGTTCCCTCACCACCTGCATCGGGAAGTTACTTTTCACTCACTCCAGGAACCTCCTAGACTCTTTCCTCTCTGCTGTATTCCCAGCAGACATCTGGTAAGCCAAAGTCCTCCAAAGAACAAGGGCTAGTGATTCTGAGACTTCTCCCAGCAGGAAATAGAAATATTAATTTCTAATAGAAATAGAATAGCTCCTCTGCCTCTTCATCCTGTTTTGGTGATCTATAACAGCCTCTCGCCATGATATCTGCCTTGTCAGTGTTTCCCTTGATTTTTATGCATAAACACTCAACACTGTTGTTGCCATCACTAAGATTTAGACAACTGAAACCCTCCCTAAAATACAGGGCCACTCCACTCCTTCTCCTTCCTTGCCTATCCTTGCGCTCCAGATTTGTGAGTCACCTCACCATGTCTCTGTGATGGCAGCTATGTAATGGATTTCCTGCTGCACTTAAAAAAGCTCTTACCTTTCCTAGGAGTAGAGTATATTCTCTAAAATATCCCTAATTCTCTAATTAGGTCTGCTATTTTGCTGTTTTCCTCCTTCTGTTGTTTTTGCTGGTCTCACTCTGGGCATTTGGTATTCATTAGCTATGAATGTGCTGAGGACCTAAATGCCGTATGGAGTCAGTAAACTGGCATGTTAGTTCAGTGATTCAGCTAAAAATCTTGCGCTGAAATCTAAGGCCAAATAATCTTGCTAACCTACTCAGTAATTTCAAACATATCTCATAGAAACTGCTATTCAGGGAACATTTAAAGCGACAGATGGCTTGCAGTGAGGAATAGTTTTCCTATGAATTTCCTTATCCCAAGGGATTCACTTCATCTTGTCCTGTGCCAGCTGGGTGCAGCAAACAACAGTTACCCATTGCTCTTTATCCTTCTAACCACTGTGTGTGGGACTCTCCTGCTTTTGCTAGCAATGATGGAGGGTAAACAGTGTTCCTTTGGACCCCATCTCCATTCCCATATTTTTATACTGGATAATGGATTGGGCTAGTGCCTGTTTGTTTGCTAATGTAGCTCTCTGCACTAGTTCTCACTCTGCCAGTTTTGTGGTGCCTGTAGTCAAGCAGTTATGATCCCATATTATGCAAGACAGCTCTAGCCTCCACTGGCCATAAATCCCACTACTCTGGCAGTTTGCAGAATTGGGCAATTCTGGAAAAGCTTACAGGACCTTACAGCTTACAGGCTGTTCATCATCAGCAACACAACAAGGGCAGAGAAGCTGAATAATGCCAATCTTCCCCTTCAGCTATATAGACGTGCATGCGTTTGAGTAGCAAGGGCCCACATTTTCTCCTCTAGTTATCTCCAATTATCAGCTAAAGTGTCCTTCAGGGAGTATGAGAGACACATTTGGCTTCAAGAACAGGCTGCTGATTACTTAAATCACAGCCTAAATGTACTTGCTTGAGAGTTTTAGCTTACTTCCTGCCGTTGTCTCTGTCTAGTAATGAGTTGTCATACTACACAACTATCTACACCTACCTGCCTTATCTGGTGCAGGATATCCTCCTAATCAATCTGTGCACTCCATGTGCACTCTGATGTCTTCAGTTGCTATTCTGTGGCCTGCAAACAGGTTGGAAACACAACTTTAAAGCTTAAGATGTGCAAAAGTGCATTAGCTGTATTTCTCATGTTTGACGTGGGATAAAGTAACATATTTCTAATTTAATATCAAAGCTTTTTTTGGTTTTGTTTTTTTGTTTGTTTTTTCTGGGTGGTGGGGTTTTTGTTTTGTTTTTTTTTTTGGTTGATTGGGTTTTTTTTGTTTTGTTTTGTTTTACAGTTACACTTGGTGCAGTGCTGGGTGCTGAGCTGTGTGCTGTTGATGATAATGACATTTCATGCAACTCCCATTGGGATTTAGAGTGGAAGGAAGCAGAACAGTTCAAGAGTCCCCATCTCAGTTCTAACTCAGATGTTTTCATAGATAAAAAAGGACTTGAGAGGTCTTGTCAAGAACAAGCAAAATGCCTGTAATGGTTGCTAGGAATTTTTAGGTGCTGTCTGCCCCCTGTTCCTTCCTGAATAGCACATGTCATGAAAACTGAAATTGAGAGAACCTCGTCAAAAATAAACTATTCTTGAATACTTTTCTGAATCTGGACTTGAACAGTCTTTCTGTTGAATAGCAAAGGTGCCAGTTTTCCTTTCATTTTATACCTTTAAATATTGCAAAGATATTTTTGTGAGAGATCTAGTTTTGCTGTGAAATGTGCAGTGAAGAATTCTTCATTGCGCTTGTAATGTCCTTCTGTCTTGGACTACCCGTAAAGTCCCCTGACAACTAAGGATCAGAAGGAAATTATGAGTTTCAGCTCTTAACAGCTGTCATTCTTTGTGTGTGTAAATGCTAGTAACATTGTACCCAATGGGTGGATGAATCTGTCCTCCCAAATTTGGCAAAAGTTTTCATTCACCTAGCACAGAAACAGAACATTCTTTTTTACCCCCGGCTTCATAACGGTGATTTTTCCTGTGGATTGACCATGTGATATTTTCACATGGACAGCTGGGATATTTTGATCTCTAAGTAACTTATTACATCTCCAGTTTTGCCAATATGATTTTCTTTGCTTATTCCTAGTCTTTGAAAGGGCTGGTTCTCATTACTGATGGATAAGTGTGCATTCCGGCTCAATATGAAATAATTGGGTGGAGAGAACAGCTGTTGATACTTACATAATAATTTAGAAAGTCAGTGGGTTGTAGCTACAAAACAAATGAGCCAGATTGTGCACCTTAACCACACTGAGTTTGAATTTCCATTTAACCAGTTTTGTTTCCTTGCACAAAGAACATTACTGCATGAATAGTCCCATAGATCACTGGAAGTACTTACAGAACACAGTGCTGTTGATAGGAAGCTGGCAGAACCTCATTCTTTTCTCTGAAATGTCCACCTGCATCTTCTGAGCTCGTTTTTCTCCCATCAAGAAAGCTACTCTGAACTATTGGAGCTGTGCTCCAGTTCACCTGATAACAGTAGGCATTTTTTTTCTGTAAGTGATGTGTTATATGGCAGAGGTTACCATTCTTGGTCTGTAGGCAGCTATGTTAGTCCATAGTTTAGAACCACACACTAACTCCTTCTCCTTCCCCCCTGCCAGTGCTAAATACAGCAGAGAATTCCTGGTGCCCTAAGACCACAATTGGCAGAACATGTGTGTCTTTTGTGTTCAGGTTCGCTTTTTTCCCCTGTTAAAGGTGGCTGCATTTCTCCCTGAGCCCTAAGGAAATATAACTTCTGCTTTGAAGTGCTAATCACTGGTCTTCCCCAAATAGCTACATGTACTGATCCATGGAAAGAGAAAATAAGAGCAGAGAGGAAGCATTATGGAATCCTATTTTTTTTGTTTCTGTAAAGAAAGAAACATCTTGTGGGATTTTAATGAGTTCTTGGGCAGAGCAGCCCACAGTTCAACACTCCTCAGTTTCATGATGGTCTTCATTGCCATGTAAAATTTTATGCCATTGGTAAACCTGTCTGCAGCTCATTTGAGCTATTAAATTTCCCTTTCTTACCTTCCTATGCATTCCTATATTTCTAAAGAGTGTGACAGAAAGAAATGAAATAAAGTAAATTAAATAAATAGTTTTGACAGAGACAAAAGATTTGCATTGCTGATCTAAATTGATTGATTTCTTTAAAATTATATTTTGATAAGACTCTTGTTTTTATAGAAACAGATTTCCTAGAACAGGAATTCATGGCATTTAAGAACATTTCCTAAACTGGCAGCTAGTGGAGCAGCAGAACTTTCCAGAGTGGTGTGAACAAGAGTCCTCTCTTGATGAAATGTCATGACCTTACCACATCAGTTTGTCATTGCTAACTTTCTGGTACAGTGGAACTAGCCTTTAAGAACAAGAGGTGGCAGTGCATTGTAGTTCTAAAACATTTAGTCTTGCCTACAAAATCTTAAATGGTCAAAAGGATACTTTGATTACAAATATTAGGAAAAAAAATCCTTAATGCTTAATCTCTGCTCTGTAATTACAAACCATTGTCTATAAAGTAGTAGAAAATATCAAGATTTAAACTTCCAGAAGTTTTATTTTACTGCCTTCAACTCCTGATCACTGTTTTATCTGGAGCTACCTCTGGCAAAAGTTCCCTTTTTGTCAAATACTGATGTCTAGCCTGAGGTGATTTATGATACTATTCAGCTTGACACCTGAATGGTTGTGGCAGTGTAAATGATAATATGCTAACTTTATTCCATTACTTTCATTGCTATTGATTCAGTTACTTTTTCTTCTGTGTTGGCATAAAGATGATCTGTTTGAATATGTGAAAACTATGTACCCATAGGAATTAATTTCATCCATTTTTCTTTTGATGAAAGCTTTGTAACATTTTCAGAAGTAATATCCTTTAATAGAAAAAAAAGCTTCCAAACTAGTTGTACAGGGAAATACAATTCAGACTAGTTTAATCTTTTATGAGCTAGTGTACGGCCACTTTTTAAATATAAGTTTCTGCAGTTTTTATCATGTTTGATTCATAAATGCATTACTTCACATCAGGCTACGGGGAATTACCATCAGCAGATTTTACTTGTCTAGACTATAGCCTCTTAAATATAATTTATGTCCCAATAATGAAGGTAGGTATTTATAGAACCCTGAAGCATTACCCCTTAATTCATCTTTGTTTTGTCTTTTTTGAACCTTTTCCTCTATGCATACCTGTAGATCTCTTCTCCTATCTTATTTGTCACCTTGGTAGACCCACCAATTGACAGGGCAGAGTTCTACAAAGGCAAATGCAGGATCCTGCCCCTGGGGAAGCATAACCAGTACAGGCTGGGGACTGACCTGCTGGAAAGCAGCTCTGTGGAGAAGGACCAGGGGGTCCCCATGAACAACAAGCTGTCCATGAGCCAGCAGTGTGTCCTTGTGTCCAGGAAGGTCAATAGTGTCCTGGGGAGTGTTAGGAAGAGCATTTCCAGCAGGTCAGAGGAGGTGATCCTGCCCCTCTGCTCAGTCCTGGTGAGGCCTCACCTGGATTGCTGTGTCCAGTTCTTGGCTCCTCAGCTCAAGAAAGGTGAGGAGCTACTGGACAGGATCCAGTGGAGGGCTACAAAGATGATTAGAAACACCTCTCCGATGAGAAAAGGCTGAGTCAGCTGGCACTGTTTAGCCTGTGAAAGACAGAGGGCAATCAATACATCACTTATCAATACATGCAGTTATCTTAAGGGTGGATATCCAAAGGATGGTGCCAGACTCTTTCCAGTGCACATCAGCACAAAGTGAAACACGGGAAGTGCCTTCTGAATAGAGAATAAACTTCTTTACTATGAGGGTGGCAGAGCACTGGAACAGGCTGCCCAGAGTACTTGTGGAGTCTCCTTCTCTGGAAGAATTCAAAACCTGCCTGGACATGATCCTGTGCAACCTGCTCCCATGCTTGAACAGCGACACTGAACTAGATGATGCCCAGAGGCCCCTTCCGACCCCAATACTTTTGCTATTCTGTGATTCTGCAGATTTACTCAGAAGCTGAAATTGATCAAACACTGGCAAATTGTTGTCACCAAAATAGCTCTAGAAGTTGTTTAACCACAGTAGTTGTTGCAACAGGGGATTAGCTTTTCATCCCAATGCACTATGTATTGGCAGAAATGGTGGTATGTTCCTATCTCTGTATGGAGATACCTTTGTTTCCATAGAAATCAGGGTGCCAGAGATGAATACAAATTAAAACACTTGCTAACATATGCTATCAAGAGCAAAATAAGTAAAAGGTGAACAGAGAGGCAAACTCTTCTAGTAGCAGGAGGATATGAGAATATTATCTAGGCCTCTTCTGGTGATGACATCATTTGTGACATGGTATGGGAATGACCAGGAGAAATTCTCTGCTTGGGAGCACGGGCATGGAGCTGTGACTTCCACAGGATGACAGAAGGACCTTTGCTCTGTAAGGATGTCAGGGAATCTTGTGTATAGAATTAAGTGCTTACAGGAAGAAATGGTATTAGCAAATGTTAAAACATGTCAAGAGTTGCTGGAAGATTATAAAAGATGCCGAAACAAAATGGGAACAAAGAAATTACCTGCTTTGCAAAATTTTGTGTCCTATTTGTGTGAACAAAGTACCTTCTTAGTTTCCCCTCCCCAATGCCACAGAAAATGTGTTGCTGGTAATTTTGCATGGCTACAAGCACACAGACTTTTAAAATAGAAATGGTAGCTGGAACACATATAGCAGAAAAAAACATACAGAGAAGTTAACACTACTAGAGGAAGAGAGTAGTATATACAAATTACAGTCAATAAATCTAATAAGGATCGAGTGCATTACAATGTGATTTACTTTGCATTCTATAATCAAAGCAAATAATCCCTACTTCCACTACATTTATAATAGATATTTCTTCTTCTTTAGATTTCTGTTGCACTGGAAGTGAATTAATCTCAAACTCTATTTCTTTTAGCTTCCCTATATCTACATTTGAAACATAAGGGTATATTATATCAATTGACATACGTCTTACCACAGTTATAGGATTGAGAGGTTATAAAGATCATTAAAACCAATGGGGTACCCTCAATGAAAATGCAATTATAAAGCCTGTGCCTTTTTGTTTGCCTTCCTTGGGAGCACTAATATATTGAGTGCACTAGTATATTGAGTGTATATCTCACAACTGCATCTCATGTGTTGATTACAATATAAATGATACTGAAATTCAGGCAACTAATACAAACTCTTTACAGAGCCAGAGATGTGGACAGCAAGTTGAAGCAGCACAAGATCTGACATTTTTTTTTGCTGCCTTTCTGAGTGAAGTTGAGAAGTTTATTCTCACTTTCAATAGGCTGTGAAAACATTCCAATAAAATATATTTTAAATTATAAGGTCTTCAGGAGTACAGCACTGAAAGATGCTATCTGAATCTTTGCATTCAATTCCCCATAGTCAAAAGTACCTTAAAAACAGAAGGCATATGAGAAGCCACCTAACTCTCTTTTGAGGATCTCCTAGGAAATATCTGATTTCCAGCATACAAGGCTTCAAAACGATGCATTGTGGATCAACTCTGCACTATAGATATAAACAAACTCCTCTTAGTCCTCTTACAACTCAGGGATCTGCTCTACAAGACTTGTATTATTTTTTCTTATGGCAGATGGAAACTGTAGGGGAAATAGTACTTTCATTGGTTATTTTTATTTTAAGGTTGCAATAATAATGGTAAGCATTGTAGAAAGTAATGGGATCCTGTATTATGGAGCTGTGGGAAGCTGTGTCCCTTAGTTTTTCTGTTTTATAGCAGTATTGTATCCAACAATACTGAGCCAGAAATATGTAAGGCCAAGAATTTTGCAGCCTGGTACCTAGCCTTGTCCTAGTGGAATATTGACCCCATAAATAGATAAGCTTTAGGAAGAGCAACAGAATATGGTCCAGGACAGGACAGGACATTCCACTAGCCCAGAGCTTAACATTTTTCTCTGACAGGTAGGAGATTTTAGCTTAGTTTGCTGCTATCTTAGCAAAAGTGGAGGAAGGTTGAACGTCTACTTATGAATGGACATTTGGGTTGCTGAACTGCTGGCATAAAGACTGGCATACTTTTTCTTTGGAGCTGTAGTCAAAAAGGAAGAAGTGATTGTATCAGTGAGGAGGCTCATGCCTTCAAATTCTCAGCAGGAGGAGATGACTCCTTCCTTTACAGAGATTTGTATTCAAAACCTGTAGAAAAGCAAGGGTCTCCAGATCCCCATCTCCTACAATGAACATCTCTGCACAGTGTGCTGGCCTTTGTGGATGCCATGCTAAGACTCCAGATTGATGCTAACATTTTCCAAGTGTTAATGCCAGTTTAAAAAAAAAAAAATTCTGCTTACTTCAAACTAGGCATTCTTTTCACTCTACTCATTCATCTTGCATCCCTCTTCATCTATATTTGTGTGACTCTCTGTATGAAAGAGTAAATGGTTAAATGAACAGGAACTTCTTAGATGAGTTTTGCCTCTGACAAAATTACCATGAACAGGACTTACAGGGACCTTGTTCTTCCTCTGTAACAGAGTGAATGAATGTGAGAAGATGGGGCTGGCACTGTGAAGCTGAGCCTGATGCCTGCATGAAGAACAAGAACTATCAGTAACAATAATCATAGTGGGAAAGGGAATTTTTGCCTCTCTACTCTACTCACTTTTCCAGCAGAAACATTTTGTAGTGAATATGTAAAGAAACCTGGAATATCTTCTGTTGTACAAAAAAAGGCAAAAATATTCAATATGAAGAACTTGTGTCTGCATGCAGTTCCATGCAAACTGAAGTCTCTGCTGCATCCCACTGTCTTGATATGATGTGAATCCTGTAAGTAGGACTCTCGTGATTTGGAGTGCATGTTACCATCTAAGGTCTTGTTCTATATCATTACATTAATTTACATAGGAGAAAAGAATGCTGTTGTTCAAACTAAATAAGAAAATTTGCTTTTTAATTTGTACAAAAACATAAATAAGCTAAATAAAGTTACATCTCTTATGTGGTATCTTTCTGATGGAAGATCCATATATTTTCAATGAATATGACTAAAGCAAAAGCAAAAGCTGTTGCACATCTTATGAGTCATGATTTAAACAGTTGCCATTTCTAACTTATTTTGGAACTTGACATCTAAACACTGGATTTAGCAATCCAAATTCTGTTGTCCAGTCTTTTAAATTCTTGCTAACTGGAGCAAGGAAAGAAATTTGTTTTATCTTGCTTTTAAGTTTATTTCCTTTACAGATTATTTGCTTTACAGGCTAAATTTTTTAAAGTTTCAGTTATTTCATCATTTTAGATTTCAATTTCTAACTGCTGGTATAGATAAGATAGTTATACCAAAACCTGACTGTAATGAAAAATATGTAGGGTGATACTCCCATATGATAAATTATTATTTTGGTTTTAACTTTTAGTTCTCAGTAAAGAAAAGGTACTGCATTATGTCTGTTGCTCTGAAAACCAGGCTGCAGTATTTCATGTTCATGTCAAATTATGCTGCATTGATGAACTCTGGAGATTAGAGACACAGAAGAGCATTTTTACAGATTCTGTTTTGCAATCCCTAATGTAAACCATTTGATCTCCTCCCCTACTGTTTGTGCTCATCTTTAAAACTATTAGAATATGTATTTGCATAGCCTTTTCTTGGAAAAATTACCTGCAACAGGTAAGCAAAGCATTTGTCCTTTGTGGGTGGAATAATGCATTCACATGCATTATATAGGCATTTGTAAGTTTAACAATATTAAAGACTTGAATTGAGCCTTGCAAAACTAGGATTAAGTTCTATGCAAGCTTTATGTTTACACTTTCAGTCAGCATCATTAATTTCCTTCTGTAGTGACATCTTTATCCCTTATTTATGCTGTGTTTTACATTTGGTTTATTGTTAGGGAGATAAAAGGAGGAGGAGTGAGACAGACTACAGATGTTTGCCCATGTTCTTAAAAATATGGGGCCTCGGTTACATCAGAGAAATGTGTATTTGTGGGAGTAAATGCTAAATTGGTTGAACAGTGAGGTGAAAATCAAGGCTTACAATTGAAAAAGCCTTCAGGCTCTTTTTCTTGATTTCTAAAATGAAGACAGAAAAAAAAAAAATCTTACAAAAACAACTTTCCATGCCACTGTTGTAATGTCAGGTCTTGATGGCTTAGTTTGTAAAGATATCAAAGACTGTAATGCCTTGCCACAAGACTCGGCTTAGTGAAATTCATGGCAGACTTCTGGCATGGGATCCAAGTTGAACGAATTTGTGAAAAGCAGGACACGTGATCCTGCAGCCTGAGCTGTAACCACACTTCACAGTGCCTGGGCAGCAGACTGTTGTCAAAAGTCTGACCATCTCTGGGGGAAAAAAGATAACCCTGTGTCCAGAAACTTTGCCCTCTGTAAGCTGTAGCATGAGCTGTGTCCTCACAGTATCCACTTCCATTCTCACAAAAGGGTGAATGAGCTCTTCTAACAAGCAGTCAGCACCAGCCCACTGTCCAGCTGCCTAGGTTTGGAGCAGACTTTGGGTAACCATACTTCTATATGTTCAGTGACCACTGCCCAACATTTTTAGGTTGTTATTTTTTTTATTGGGTCATTCAAAAATATCCAGAGAGAAATACTGCTGTCATTCAGAAAGTGTGGAAATAAAAAGTTGGAACAGGCTATAAAATTCTGGCTTGACTCTGAGAAAATATGCATATAAAGGGAATGCATTCTTGAGGATATATTTACTTTTAAAGAGTTTTACTTAGGTAAACCATAAGCTTAAAATAAAACAAAGAAAGATTAGATTAGAAGCTGAGGATACTTCAGTTAAAAGTGTATAAAAAACCTGATTCTTTACAGTCTTGTTATTTGACATTATTTTCTTCCCTGGAGTTTTCTCTTCCAAGAAAACCCTCCAAAAAATGGAAAAAATAGTAAGATGAAGTAACAGCAGCCAACAATGTCCTCAGTGAAAATCTTTCCTTCATTGTCAGCTTGATATTGAGAAAATTATTCTTCATTTAATGTTATACTATTTGCCTTCTGTTGTTTGGAGTCACTCATTATTCCTCGTGGTAGAGACAGACAAGTAGCTGATGTTTTTGCCTTTGACATTATGCTATTGCTAATGTTCATCACAACATTTTCTAATATCCATGAACTTTTTTTTTAATACGAAGTTGCAAACACTGAATATTATCTCTCCATCTAGCTTATGTGGAGTAAGGCTACTCGCTCTGAAGTATAGACTCTAACTGGAGTTTAACCACACAAATTTGGATGGAAAAATGGCCACTCTGAGTCCGGGATGAAATACAGATTGCACAGAATTATCAAATGCCTTTCCTAGTTTTTATTCATAAGCTTCTACAAAAGCAGTGCCAGAAATTTAAAGGTTTCATGAAAGAGCTTGACCTCCTCCCCTTGTCCTGAAACTTCTGCTGGCAGTGGAATAAGTGTAACAAAAACAAATATCAGAATCTTGATCCAAAAGTCTGCACATGTGACAGGGAAATTGGAGTTCTAGTGAGAGGAAGAATAATGATATCCTTTGTTATTTGTAAAAATTAGTAGAATTTTAGTCTGATAAAGAGACATTAGATCTTATTTTTTAAAACCTGTGTTGTGAATGGTTATCTGAAAAAAACACCTACTTATGACAAAGACTTATATTTCCAAGGAAAAGAACTCTGACTCTGAAAGGATACAGAAAACAAGGTACATGTACCCAGATAAGCTTTATTTCAGACAAAACTGAGAATTAGTGACCAAGTCAAACTGTTAGTATGAAGGCCCTAGAATTGCTTTGAGAATTCTCCAAGATGTTGCCAGAACAGACTCAGTATATGCACTATTATTTAGAGTCACCTTTACAACAAAGAGAAATGAATAAGTATATTGGTCTAAACAAGTCAGTGCAGGACTAGGTGACCTCATAACACAACAGATGTTAAGAAGTCATACTTGTTTACAGTGGAAACAGTGCATATGTCAACATACAATCCCAATTGAGAATGGGTAATTAAAACAGTATTACTAGAAGTTATATTTGTGTAGCAAAGAACAAAATATGTCTCTCAGAATACTTAGGACCTGCTTTCACAAAAGCTTTACTCTCTCAGGAACTGCATCATTTAGGTCCTTTGGAAATAAGCCTCTGAGTTATTAATTTAAAGTAAAAAAGAGAAATGTATTGCCAGATGTTTTCTGTTTGTGATTGTAGCGTGGGGGGTGACATGTGATAATTCCCTATTCTCACTCATATGAGACATAGCACATTCTGAAACCAAAACCTCTATGATAAAAAGTTTTTTTTCTCTGATAGAATTTAAACAGATAAAATGATTTGGGTATACTCATAAAGAGCATGAAGAAGAAATTCAGTACTGGGACCAGTTGTGTTTAGTGTATTTATCAGTGATTTGGATGAGGGGATTGAGAGTACCCTCAGTCAGTTTGCAGATGACTCCAAGTCTGCTGGAGAGCAGGAAGGCTCTGCAGAGGGATCTGGACAGGCTGGATTGATGGGCTGAGGACAATGGTCTGAGGTTCAACAAGGCAAAGTGCTGGGTTCTGCACAAGGTTCACAGTAACTCCATGCAGTGCTAAAGGCTTGGGAAAAGTGTCTGGAAAGCTGCCCAGTGGAAAAGGACTTGGGGGTGCTGGTTGACAGCAGCTGAACATGATCCATCTGTGCCCAAGTGGCCAAGAAGGCCAATGGCATCCTGGCCTGTATCTGCAATAGTCTGGGCTTCATGATCTCAGATGTCTTTTCCAACCTAATTAATTCTGTGATTCTGTGGCCAGCAGGAAGCAATGGCCTCAAGTTGCACCAGGAGAGGTTTAGATTGGATATTAGGAAAAATTCCTTCACTGACGGGGATGCTGAGCATTGGAATAGGCTGCCCAGCGAAGTGGTCGAATCTCCATCTCTGGAACTGTTTAAAATATGCATAGATGTGGCACTTAGGGACGTGGTTTAATGGTGGACTTGGCAGTGTTAGGTTAATAGTTGTTAATTGATTGAACATCAGTGATATTAGAGGCCTTTTCCAACCTAAATGCATCTGTAATTCTGTATGATGGTCATTGCTGCCATCCAGCCTCTCCACACAAGACAGACAGGTCATGGCCTCAAGGGGCGTGAGCTTTTGTTGTTGCTTTTGCAAACAGCAGCAAAAGTGACTATTCCCCTGAGATATTTATTTTCCACTAGTGTAGGTATAATTGACATGCATGTTTAAAAAAATATACCTATGGGCAATAGTAAGTCTGTAACAAGAAGACAACCAAAAAGTAATGTCCTTATTGCAAGAGATAAAAGTAACACATCACCCAGCTGCTTAGTGATACCTAGTGTTACTTGCTAGACTGCTCTGATTACATTTAATTACTCCTAAGTGATTAAGAATAGAGCAGTTAAAAAATAAAGTAGAAGTAATGTGTCCTTAGATTTCTTAATATTTTTATTATTATTGCAAAAATTTAATAGAGAAAGAAATTCCTAGACAGCTCAAAAATTAAAGTGGCATTAAGAAGTATGGTACTTTTCCATAGATCAGAGTAAACATCATTGTCAGCATGAAAACCTTCAGAAGGGTGGAAATGCATCGTTACATAACTTCTGCCCTGTAGGGATAGCACATGAGAGAAAAATTCAGATGTAGCTTCAAAAGTCAGGGAGGAAAATTTAAAACACTTTAAACTTCTGGTGTTAATTGTGGGATTGCTCACAATACAATGTTCTGGGCACACCACTTAAAGTTGTTCTGCAGCTGACTCATTGGAGAAAACTTATTCATTCATTCATCAGAGAATAATTCAGCATGAAAACATCTCATAGTGAGCAGACTTATGCTGAAGATGTGGCATGCCCTGGGGGAACTTGCAGTGGTTTCCTTCCCCAGGCCAGAGGCTGTGATGTTGGTGGTGCTGGCAGCTCTTTAAAGTGGAATATCTCCTCGTGAAAACATCTGAATTTCCAATTGATGGGGAAATGTGAATTTTTGGACTTCAGTTATAGGGATCCAAAGGGCTCCTGTTTCTTCTTCCATGTGCAAATGAGCAAGGGAGAGTTGGTGGTTGGAGCACATTATCCTTGTCCTGGAAAGGAAAGAAATGGGAGCCAGCACAGGGTTTCTGCAGACTAAGTGAAAAGCTGTGAACTTCACTATGAATTTATGAATCAAAATGTACATTTCTTGGCCCATTATTTTACTGAAGTTGTAAAATCATGTACTTCCCTTCCTAGGATTACATGCAAAATACAGCTGATTCAAAATCTAGATTACTATTTCTTTTTGTGAAGGAATATAGATAAAAATTAGGCAGATTACCTGGATGTTCCCAGATATTACCTGGATATTGGGTAAGAAACAGACATATTTATTGTCATCTGGAGATATTTTAGGGAACACAGTTTAAAAACTAAGTTTCCATTTGCATGGACACATTGTTATTTGTGTAATTAAAAGCCTAATTATGTTGCCAGCAATTCATTTGTTGGAACACAGACAGGATGTGTTGTACTCATAGTGAAGATGCCTGGTTTTGAAGTCTTCTGCTGGATTGCATAACTTCAAAATTTTATAAGTCTTGGACCAATATTAAAAAAAATTTCCCTGAAATGCTGCTATCTACTCCCTCATCTCTCTTCCTCAAATCAGTAACAGATTTTCAATTTTTTTATGTCTAGAAAGTAAATGTTGAGAAGTCTTGCAACATTTACAGTTTGATGCCATTTAAGACTGAAATCCCTTAAAAGAATTCTGCCTCTGCTAAGTCAAAGTTTTTATAATTGACTCAATGGCTGAGCCAAGTGATTTGCTTCATGCTCACATAACCAAGGTAATAAACCCAGAAAAATTAATGAAATATGATATTTGCACATTTTGTTAGAAAGCGATATACTCCAGAATCTTGAATTACTCTAATTTTTGTCATTCAGGAAACCATTCTTCCTTGTATTCTATCACACTTAACTGAAGATTATAAAACGCTGACCAGGCTTTCTTACAACAAAGAATTTAGTACCGTAAAAAGCAGGTAGAATTTAAATTACACTGTGGATTTGAGAGAAACATTTGGAATTTAGCATATTCTGTCAGCTTTTAAGACTTGGGTAACCTTATTTTAGTATTTATTTTTATTAAGATTCTTAACTTCTCTCATTGGCTCTGAAAATGGAAGCCCAGTGCTAACAGACCATTAAAATACTGTGACAGAGATGCTGTAAACTTAATCTCAAATGATGCATAAGGACACAGAGTAGAAAGATATTTTTCATAATTTACTATTGTAAATCACATTGGTCCAAATACTTAAAATATAAAAATATTTGACAGTGCCCAAAAGCTACCTTAATTAAAAGAAAGCTGTTCCTAGGGTAGGCTGCAATACAGTTATATTTTTCTGCTTCAAAATCTTGAACTGCTCTCTTAGTAATGTTTTTGTTGCTGTGCCACTAGACCATAAAAAAGAAAGATAGTTTTATATAGAAAGGTTCTTGCTCAACTTCTAAGACAATAAAAAAGGAGGTCATAGGTGATACTTCTATTAGTGTTGCCTTGTTTATGTCATGAATCAAATTTTTTCTAAAATTTCATATAAACCCACTGATTAAAAACATCAAATCCATGCAATTTATCTTGCATTCAAGTGATTGTAATAAAATCCAGTCTTCTACTTTCTCTAGGATTGTTCAGCTCTAACCTGAACTGAGCAAAACATGTTAATACTTCTTTCTTATTTCAGAGAACTCTAAAGTATACATTTGCTCAGTTCTTTTGCTCTTCATTGCACAAATGGAAACAAAACCTAGATATGTATGTAGGAACATACTCAAGCTGTTCTGCTGGAGAGGGTTTTGTGTGCCTTCGAGTCTTTGAGAAGCCTTTGTCCTGTTCTCAGGGAAACAGCTGTTATACCTGGCACAGCACTCCAGCTCTACTCAAATTCACAAGTCTGTTTTTTACTTCAGCAGGGGAGCAAGAGAAAATACTGAATACTGATTCCTAAAGCAATGGTATCTTTCATTTCCAGAATAAGGGGACAATGTGGATATGTATGAGATGGTTTCTTAACTGTTAAAATAGCAAAAATGCCTTCTCTGTGGTGAAAAATTCAACACTCTGATCTAAAAAATCAAATACATCAGAGACTAAAATGCCAGCTTGTTTTACAAGGAAATGGCTTCTTTTTCTTTAATAAAAATTGATACATGCCTGTAGTTTTTTTGCCTATACATAAAAATTTTATAAGCTACAATAAGACTTTTGATGACAATCATGGTTAGATTTAGGCAATTCTTCAATATAATTTTCTAGCCTGCATACCCAGGATGAGACAGATATTCTCAAACTATATCTGGATGACTGCCACATCCAGAGGAAATATACTGTTATCCGTGATCTTGAGACATCATCCCATGAATTATTACTTATTTTATCAGAAGCTGTTCCCTCATCCTCGGACATAATATAAATAAAAACTTTAATAAGGCCAATGGAACAATCAGAAGCTGGTTTTTTCTGAAGATGACAATATTTTGTAACACTTCCATGAGCTCCCTCCCTTGCTATGCTTTCCTGGTACAAGAGTAATGCTCACACTGTGGTCAAGTGCCACACTCATCTTTTGAAAAGTAAGAAGAAACCTCTTCCTGGCAGCAAAGTAAAAATGCCAAGTGACATGAAACCAGAGAAAAAAGTGATTTTATTTAAAAAAGAGATATTTCTGACACTTTTTACACTGTATGCCTGCTCTACTCTTTTAAGTAGCATTCACATTTGCCAAAACCCCCAACTTATATGTAGGAGGCAATGGAGCAGAAAAACCAAGTAACCTAAAACCCTACAGAAGCAATCCCTTCCTTGGCCCAAACTGATAACGCTGGAGTCATCTCCATTTTCACTGAGGACTGATGAGACCTCTGTAACATGATAGAAAATGCTGCATAGCATCACAGCCACAAGTGTGGCATGACAGGGTTTGAACTGAGGGGCTATGGGGAAACTTGACTCCTCAGAACAAAACTGCTGCAGAGAAGTACTTCTCACCATGGCGAGTCCAGTGGCAGAGCTTAAGGAAGAAGTGGAAAGGCTGGGGAGTCTTGGGGAGAGAGAAAGAGAAATTGATGGGTGGAGTTACACCCTTCTAACTCTGCGAGAAGCTCAGCAGGAGTCAAAGGAGCCCCGCTCCTCTTGCCATCTGGCAGAAGGAGGAGACCTCGTAGGTGGGGGGGTGTGGGTGCCCTGGAGGGGCGCCCCATAGGTTCTGGCTTCTCCCATGGAAGTCCAAGGGCCCAGTTGTCAATTACCCCAGTTCCACTCCCCTTGTATGGCCAGGTTCCAAGTTCTGTAACCACGTTGGTTCAAGCTCCCTTGGTCCCTGTCCCCTTGGCCACCCCTCCCCTGCCGTCCCATTGGCCCTCCTGTGTACCACCCCCAGGCCCCCAGATCCTTGGCCCTGATGCTCTCCTCGCCCCTTGCCTTCCTGCTATAAAACCCTGGGCCTCTCCACCCTCTGGGTTCTTCGTCCCTGCCCCTTCCAGCATGTGGATGGGCATTGAGGTCTGCTGCTGTGTAGGCATCGACCTCTGCCACTACTAAACACCGCTGGGAGCTCAAACGAAGACCCCTCCTGCCTCCATAGCCTTATTTCCATCAGCTGTGCATGCAAGAGTGTGGTCTCCTCTGCCTGACCGGAGCACCTTCCCCCGTGGGGACGCTTGAGGAAGGTTGAGGTGCCGGGCACCCTGCACCCATGCCACAACGGAGGGGGAATGTAAATGGGTCCCTACTAGGGGAGATAAAATAATCCCCTTCCAACCCCCTCACCTTCCCAGGTGCCCTTAGAGGATAGGTACGAGGCCCTAGATCCAAAGGGTCAGGCAGATGACACTAGAGAAAAAAATCTGTCAGACAGATCACAATCTCAGGTATCAAGGAGAAAAGAAGGGCAGTTGTAGTTGGTGACTCCCTTCTGAGGGGAACTGAGGACCCTGTATATCGACCGGACCCTTCCCACAGGGAAGTCTGCTGCCTCCCTGGGGCTGAACTAATTCAGACTTCTGATTGTTACCCAGGATGCTGATTCCGAGAATACCTTAAAACAAAGGGTTGCAGGAAGATGGACATACTTAAAGAAAGAAATCTTGAGGGCTCAGGAGCAGGCTGTCCCTATGAGGCAAAAGATGAGCTGGTGGTGAGTTCAAGCATAAGGGAAACCAACTTCTCCCTCACCTTTGCTCTAGACAGCTAGAGCTGTCACAGATCTGGTACCTTCTCATTACACTGGAGTCCAAAGGGAGAGGTGGCAAGGCAGAGGAGGATTTTAAAAAATGTTTTTCAGGTAGGATATCACATAATCACAGCCTGGAATACAGATGGGAATTTCCAATCTGGGAGCAGTGAAAAGTCCTATGGATCCTGTACAGGCCTGATTGGCCCCTTTCCTGTTTTTGATACTGTACTGCCAGGTTTTGGAGAGTTATTCTACACAGCAACAATAATAAAAGCAGAACCCATAATTCATAAACTACAGAGTCTCCTGTATTAGGACAAGGACAAAGTCACCTTAGATGACATTCTAGACAGGGGGATTAATTTTTTTTTTTTAAATTTGGATTGAAAAATACACAAACCAGACAACAAATATAATGTATTACAGTCATTTTTATATTCTAAAGTACCTTTCCCTCATGGTATCTCAAATGGCTCAGAGAAAAAGATTCAGAGGTAAACTAATTAACTAAGTAAATAAATAATTTCGTTCCAGCAGAGACTTCTGGAGAACTAGATTTTCCCTGTAAAACAGTGATCCTGGGAGTGGTACACATTCTTGTTACCCAGCTGCTTTCAGCAGAGATGAATCCTCCCTTGCAGCACTCAGAATAATATTGGACTTCTCCCTGGCCAGGCCACAGTTGCAGCTTCCAGTTTTTGGAAATTTTTGGAACGGATTCGAGTTTCTGAAATTCTCTAGAATACTGTCACGTTCACAATAGAAAATGGTCTGTGTGAGCACAGTCTTAAAAACTGTCTTCCTTTGGGAAACACTCTTGCTACTGTGCAAATAAAATGGATGCATAAAGATATGAGGTCTAATTTAGTGTTATTTTGTGAGGGGCTTTTCTTTTGTGTGGCTCATTCTACATCTGTTTGACGGGAATGAATAACATATCTGACCTTTTTACTTTCAGCTGCAAACCAAAATCCATTTGCTGTGTTCCCATGTGTTCCCATTTGCATTTAATTTGCAATTTCTGACAAAATTTTGTGAGGCCCTGGTCTGCAGAAATCAGCACCTGGGTCACTGAGCCATAACACTGAAGTGTCATCAGCCATGGTAAGGAGCATCAAAATCAAAATATCTTCTTTGTGTCCACTTCCCACACCTGCAGTCCCTCAGGAATAAGAAGGATGCTGAGAAGGACTCGGGAATGTTGGTGGATGAGAGGCTGTGGGCACTCCCAACCTAGAAAGCCAAACGTGTCCTGGGCTGCATCCAAAGCAGCGTGGGCAGCAGGGACAGGGAGGGGATTCTGTCCCTCTGCTCTGCTCTGCTGAGACCCCACCTGCAGGGCTGCATCCAGCTCTGGGGTTCTCAGCATAAGAAGGACATGGACCTGTTGGAGTGAGTCCAGAGGATGGGCACCAAGCTGATTAGGGGGATGGAGCACCTCTCCTATGAGGAAAGGATTGTTCAACCTGAAGAAGAGAAAACTTCAGGGTGACCTAACTGAGGCCTTTCAGTACCTGAAAGGAGCCTACAAGAAAGATGAAGAGAGACTTTTTACAAGGGCCTGTAGTAACAAGACAAGGGTGAAAGGCTTTAAAATGAAAGTAGGTTTAGATTAGATACTAGGGAGGACCTCTTTTCCATGAGGTTGGTGAGGCACAGCAACAGGTTGCCCAGAGAAATTATGAGTGCCCCAACTCTGGGAGTGTTCAAGGTCAGGCTGGATGGGGCTTTGAGCAACCTGGTCTAGCAGAAGGTGTCCCTGCCCATGGCTGGGAGTTGGAACTAAGTGAGCTTCAATGACTCTTGCAACCAAAGTCATTCTGTGATTCTGTGATTTGATTCTATGATTGTATGATAAGGTAACCAACAGAAATGGCTTCAAGAGAAGTTATAGCTAGAGATTAAAAGGTAGATTAGGTTTTATGTGCAAAATATCTGGGTTTTTTTCTGTTTTGTCCAGTAAAACTGTGTGAATGGGCCTCAAAATGGAGAAAAAAGCAATTAATTTCTACTTAAAACTGCTATATATTGCAGAAGAGGGATGAAAAGGTTTCATATAGAAAATAATGTGACCTACCAGGAACATGTATAACACAAGAAGACTCACATCCTTTGAAGTCACTGATGTTGCATCCACTTGCCTTGTGACTGTGCTTACAGAAATTTGCTTTTACAGCTAAAGCAAATGTTTGGTAAATGTGTCCAGACTGTAAACATATTGTGTTGACAAAGATAACAGAAATTTGCATCAAAGTAGCTCAGTCATGAGCTCTGTGTAAAACCAGATAGTCTAAAGCCAACCATTTTCCAAAGTTTTAAGTGTCTGGGCAATGTTTGCAGCTTTCAACAGCTGGTCTTTGCTGTTTTAAAATTTTGAAGTATACCACAGTACATGGGGTAAAACATTATAATCACATTTTTCTCACAGTTCTCTCATGAGTTGCCTTCAGCTGCTTCTGTAAATGAACAGTGTTTTTCAAGTCTTGTTCCTCTAGACAATCCCATTTTGTACATGTGTTTAGTGATGCATTCATGTCTTGGAAGAGAAATGGGTTATAACCACAACTGTGCACCATCTGGGAAGTGTACACCCTGGGTAAACCAGCAGCAGATTTCTTCTGCTTGCAGCTGTGCAACCCAGTGAAATTTAGGCTCCCTCCTTGAAGCCCAGCTCTTCCCAGTGTTTGCCAGAGACTGGACATCCTCAAATAGGACAAAAGAAGGTCAAGGGAAGGCAGTCTACCTGCAGAGATATGGGCATGTCTGACCTCTTTCAGAAAGTCTTCAAGGGACTCACTGTGTGTTCAAAATTACCAATGGAGCAGCCTAGTAAAATACAGGTGTGCCAAATACGTCTCATAGCAGGTAATATGATGAAAAAGTTTGGACTTCCAAAGAGTCATAAATATGCATCAGGTCCCTAAACATAAAGTCATAAGAAACCAAAATACAGTAGCTTCTTTTTAGGACAGCTGTAAAGCAGAAGGCCATATTCAGAGTATGTAAACATCAGGAGAACCAGCTTAACTTAAGGTCTAAGTTGTCACAGGAGTTCACAGAAATGCAGACATTGTCTGGGGAGAAGCAGGGGTCCTGGACTGCCCCACAAAGCCTGGCCAAGGAGCTCCTTGAGAGCTAAATGGAGGATGGGGAGCAGCACAGCACCACAGGGCTTGTCACTGCAGCCTCAACTGCACCTTATGCATTTTTCTTGCCTGCTACTCTTTTGCTAAATCCACATGTGAAGAACTGTCTGAGCCTCTGCTGGGTGACCTTTTCTGGGTACTAAAAAGGCTGTCTATTGTCACGGATCTGTGTTTTGTGGGACACAGTGGAGCTGCAGACACTCCCACTGCAGACTTGCCTTGGGAGACTGGCATCATAGAGTGCACAGGGAAGCCAAATACCATCTTCAGATGTTCCCCGGGTTGCCAAAGATGTATTTTCATCACACAGTGAACAGACAATACTTTATTCTTCCGCTGAAATATTCTCAGATATATTATCATGCCTAATGTTCCCTTTTGGACCTCAAGGTCATTTAATTATGCCTGACTTCTGTGGAAGTAAAAGATTGTAATACCTGCATTTACAATGATGCTAACCAAGTCTTGGAGAACAAAATTGACAGTCTGTTTACATTGCGTGCATGCAAATTCTGTGCACACAGGGTTGTGTTGTCAGTAGCAAGCCTCATCTCTAGTAACGTGGAAAAAAGACATTTCTTGCATCTATCAGCTAACCCAGCTGCCCTGGGAAAAGGTAGCTGGAGCCTTGCATTTCCTGAGAAACAAAATTAAAGAATGTGCTATGAAATCAGAGTTTGTAAGCAACCTTTCAAGACGTCTGAGACACAGGTCTCAGTCAGTCCTGTTCCCCAGTCCTGGCAACATCTTTGGGTGGAGGGCATCGCCAAAGGAGGCAGAGCCTGTGAGCCTTGATGTTCAGCTTTCAGGAGTTACAGACCAATAGCTCATGAGGGTGCAGAGATTCCTTTTAATAATAACAAACACCCAAGGAGTTGAGGAAAACAGAAGAGATTTAATCAATGAGACCCTCTGCTTGTTACTTGTGTGGTCAGGTGTTGTGTGCAGGTTACTTCTTGTGTGCTCGAGGAGGAGGTGGAAGGTGCTTATTCATCCTGTGGGGCTGCTCCAAGGCAACCTTCAGAGCTTCTGACTGATAAAGCTTCACTCACTGCAAATTGTGTTAAGTGAAGCATTGCTGCCTTTCAGCTGGGAAGGTCTGGACATCATTCAGTGAGCTCTGACAATAGCCCTGATGTTTTCATATCTATCTCTTTCCAAGAGCAGCCTGCCTGCCCATGATGTGTGGTGCCGCAGAACTTTTCGCAGTATTACAAAGAGCACACTTGCCACTGGTCAGCTGAGGAATCCACCCAGCTGTACAGAGTTAGAGAACTGCTTTAAGACTTCCCATTAGGGTCTTAGTTCCTCCTTTCACCCTTCCCCTGTGAGAGCCACACTTTGAGCAGCTATGCCCTGCTCCAGCACTTCAAAGAGGAGAGCAAGCAGAATTACCACTGGCTGCAGTGGAGGGAAGGGAATGTAGCCCACTTCCAGCCTTTCTGTGTCTCCACTGCTGGGACAGGGCCAAGAAAGCAGAAAGACTAGGAGATCACAGTTGGTAATGTTGTTATCAGTGGGTGTTGGGGACACCTGCATAAATATACTGTTGATACTATTGGTACTAACAAGATACTACTGGAGTAGAAATATGCTGCCCATCTTTATTTAGGCTTGAACAAGTGACAGATGCCAGGAATGAAGGAAGGAAAGGAACAAGTGACTGGACAGTGCTGTTAATGCTTTGTCTGAACTGGGAACCGTTTTCCTTTAGGGTAACACTGCACTCACATGCCTCTTGAAAATAGTATGAGAGAATAGCCTGAACAGTGCAATTAACTTCATAATTTTTCATGAAGACAGACAATACAGCTGATTTATAATTTACTGATCTGATTTTCAACTCACCCATGTCACCCCAGAACCCAGATCACAGAAGCGAAAAACCTTGAACTCCTATCCTCTGGGCATAACTTTCTCTAGTCCCTATGGAAGCCATCCAGTTATTTTGTTGTATTTGACAGTTTTACAGCTATCATAAACAACATGAAATGACCTTACTTTGAAACATTTGGGGACCTTGTCCTCTACTGCCTCAGGTCAGACTGAAGATAGGATGGACTTCAGCACAGCTGAAGAAAACACTCATATGAACAAGCTCACAGCTTAAAAGCAGTCAGGATTAAGGGCCATTTGTTTGCTGGGGATTCTTTAAAACTGCATTTTCCAGCCAAACATAGGTCCCTCAGTCCAAACCCTTTGCTTAAAGCAGGGTCAATTCTAGAAAGTTGCTTTGATGTTTTTTCTTATCTATGGTAAATAACTTTGTTTAGATCATCTCTTTATATATATATATATAAAGGTGCTTGAGGGGAAAACATCAAGACAGAATAGATTCACATAACAGTGAAGTAGAAAGCCAATCAATATCCAGCTTTCCTACAGTTTTTCCTTCAAGCAAAAGTAAACAGAGCATGGCGTTTTGCCTTGTACAGTGCTGTTACAGTTACAGAAAGACCTCTTTTCTTTGGACTGAAGACTTAAATATCAAAAAAAACAGTGTTCACTGGTCAGCACAGTGCTGCTTTTGTTGCATAAAAAGTTATACTAGGTCACTGGTATACATATGACATGTTAAAGGTCTGGCTCCAGTCAGATATGCGGGGAACCAAAGAGTGGATTTCCACAATCTCTCTGGGCAATGCAGCATTCTACAGGCCCCCTTAAACTTCACACAACCTCTGTGACCTGAGGCAGCCCGGATACTGAAGAACATGCCAAAAGGGAGGAATAGAAATGGCAATGAAATCTAAGTTTGATTTTTAGTTCTGTGGTGTAACCTAGAACCAGATGTTGCAAAATATCAAGGTGCTGGATTTAAATAAATCTGCTGAAAGCTGTTATATTCCATTTCAACACACCACCAACTCCACTGGGAACAGAAAGTGTCACTGTTAGAGCCTCTTTGTCTCTCTAATGCCACTATGAATATTGGGAGGAAGGTAATTTCTATAAAATCCATTGAAAATTTCATTAAAAGAGAGAGAGGGATTGTTTTGATATCTATGAAGATTTTAATTTGTCCAAACTGTGATGCAGGGGGAATCCAAAATCTCAACTTGCAATGCTTCAAATCTATCCTTGAAATCTCAGCTTCTGAGGCCATACTTGCAATTCTCTTTATTAGGACAACTCTGCATTATAAAATAGTATTCATTCATTGCTAGTGGCATATCTCTTGAGATTCTTGAATGTCCTTCATTTATGTCAGAGATGTTCCAAAAGTACTGAACTAATACAAAATAAAAGACATCCCAATGTTATTCACTTTCACATTATCTCTTTTATTATTTACTCTAATACCATCATTCTAACATAGCACACTTTATAACAAAAAAGTTTTACGAGCTGTTGAAATATTTAGAATTTTGTCAACAACATTTGTCTGTGGAAATAACTGGAAAAAAGTTGTAATTGTGAAGCTTTTCCTTTCTTCTATCATATAGACTTTGCCATCTGTATCACTGGTTTTGTAAAATTTTTCATAACATATTTATCTTCAGGAAGGCAAGAAATGCATTTCTGACATAATCATAATACAGCAACAGAGAGAAGGGGCACATTGATATAGCACCTTGGAAATGTAAAATAAATACATTTCCCATGCTCAGAAAACAGGAACAAGGCCAAAAGGAAAATGAATCTGCAGAAGTTAAAAATTTTCTTCCAATAACTATTTTAGAAGAATGGGTTTGGCAGTACCCAAGTCCCCAAAGAAAAGGGACATCCTTCCTGAGTTTCTGTGATTTGGTCCCAAATCTGCCTTCAGCCCACAGAAGGGAGAACCTGACCCTACCTGATGCAGTGCCCTTGAACTCCACTAGGACTGTAGGTCTGAAGGATCACCTCTGGAAGGAAGTTGTATGTTTACTGTCAAGCAAAACATGCTCTTTGCCAAAGGGCAATCAGTCAGGCATAAGACACACAGGGGAAAGTTACGAAGGTGAGGTGACAGGTGAGGAAACCTTTGGGATCCAGGCCGCTGGTAAAAAACCAAGAGGAAAAAGCTATACATAGATTAAGAGAAGAAAAGAACACTGTTCTTGTGAGTGAGATCAGTGAACAAATTGTGTACTGTCTGCAATGCAGAGATACAGATAACTCACAGAAAAATATCCTGTTCTAAGGAATAAGCTTCTGAACAGATTCTGGCAGCACAGTTTTACCACTTGCAAACAGGAATTTGCAAGGCTGAAATAGTGATCTTCTATTTAGTACGAAGCGGAATAACAGCTAGGGAGGGTGGCAGTGCTGGTGCTGTCTGTGGTCTGGCTGGCTACAGGAACCCTGCTGGACAACGTTGAATAGACAGCCACATCTGCCCCCCTCAGCAGGAGGAAAGCCATGGCTATATGGATCCCTGCAGCATTTAGTTAGCAGTGGCAAAATGAAAGGCTTCAGGCTGGATCTCTGAAACATTACAGGAAAGTCACTGTGGACTACAGGTCAGGATCAAATAAAAGGTCACACAGGCAAGGGAAGAAAATGTTCTGTTGAAGCAAATGTTGAAACACAGAAGTACGTTTCGCCTGGCAGCTTGTCACATTTCACTGAAGTAACTGAGTGGGCAAGTGAGTTCACAGCACAAGCTGAAAGGATGCCTACCTTGATATCTGACTTGATGGCAATAGTAGAGGCTGGATGAGGTTGCAGATCCCTGCAGAGAGACTGTAGGCACACTTATTCCTCACCCTTTCGTCCTAGAGAGAAAAAGAAAAGCAAACATTCAGGAAACTGAGTTACAGATAAAATAAATGGAAGATAAAGCCTTGAGGTAGCAGATCAACCTCTGAACAAGCATTGAACAGCTGCACATATGCTTTACACAGAGCCAAATCTAGAGTGAAGAAGAAAATTAGGGAAAATAGCCCATATTTTTTTAGTGGAAGTTTGTTGGACTGCAAATAGCATTTGAGGATAATGCATAACAGATGGTAACTTAATGGGAAGGAAGACAAAAAGCAATTTATGGTATATAAACTGTTCTGTGAAATAGCAGGGCAAAAGAAAATGCTGAAGGGATTGGGGTAACTAGCAAATGGTACAGAAAGTGAGGGAGCTGTGGTCTGCTTGAGATAAATGAGAACCTGCATCTATTGGCTATGTTCTGGGCAAAAGATAAGAGATCTAGATATCCACTGAAAATAACAAGAAAAGGGTCAAAAGGGACAGAGAACATCAGCACAAGTGCAAAGTCAATGTACAGAAAAACCTTAACTGAAGAGTTGTTTGTAGTAGCGCTCCAGCATCCTGTATCTAAACTCCAGCAAAGAGAAGATTAAAAATCAGAACTATATAGGATAGGAATTAAAGAAAAGGAATTAAATCCTTTTTTACTTTCAGATAGCCAGTGTAGAGGAGGTAATAAGTAAAGGATAGTACTATACTTTCTTGTGTACCTCCCCTTCATCTGCCCCATGATACTACAATCTTTTAACTGTTGGGCACATGCAGAACATGAAGCCATGGCATTACTATGGTGCTTGGAGCGTAAGGCCATTCTTGACTCTTGATAAGATCATCAGACCAGTACCTCCACTAACCTTATTTGTAGATCCTGTGTCTTGAGGGAAAGGTAGAAAGACCTCAAATCATGGTCCCTCATTTCCCAGCAAGGTGCTCTTAGCACACAGAGATAAGTTGGGCTTACATAGGGACTCTTGCTATTAGGGCTTCTCTGTCTGTGTGAATACTTGAATTCATATTTACCCGGACCGGGGAGAGCAACCACTTGTTAAGGCATTAAGTTAGGAATGAGCATTAGCAAGTGAACATTTGAATATTAAAAACCCCAGAAACACTTCTGGGGTAGCCTAGCTGAAGAATTGAACTCTAATAAGTGAAAGTGTAAGAAGTTTTGAGGTGAAATGAGCAGCACTGTAATGCTAATCCTGAAGACTGCAAAGGAAACTTAAGTACCACTAAACTAGAGTGACAGTGTCCAACGATGACCATCCCTGTCCCCAAAATCCCTAACTGAGCAACATTTGTGCTCTGTATGCAACACATGAGGAGAATGTGTTGGGACACAAAGCTGGGAGGAGTGGCCAATACCCCAGAGTGTTGTGCTGTCCTTCAGAAGGACCTCAACAGATTGGAGAGATGGGCAGAGAAGAACCATCTGAAACTCAACAGAGGAAAATGCAGGGTCCTGCACCTGGGGCAGAATAATGCCCAGGCACCAGTATAGGATGGGAGCTGACCTGCTGGAAAATCTCCATAGAGAAGGAGCTGGGAGTCCTGGTGGACAACAAGCTGTCCATGAGCCAGCAGTGTGTCCTTGTGACCAGGAAGGCCAATTGTATCCTGGGATGCATTAGGAAGAGCATTGCCAGCAGGGTGAGGGAGGTGATCCTGCCCCTCTGCTCAGTCTTGATGAGGCCACATGTGGAGTGCTGTGTCCAGTTCTGGGCTCCTCAGGACAAGAGACACACAGAGCTTCTGGAGCGGGTCCAGCAGAGAGTGAGAAATTGAATAAGGGACTGGAGCATCACTCTTGTGAGGCTGAGTGAGCTGTGCCTGCTTGGTCTTGAGAAGAGATGACTGAGGGACCTCATCAAAGTCTATCAGTACGGAGAGTGGCAAGAATCTGGAGCCAGTCTCTCTGCTCAGTTGTGCCAGGCAGTAGGACAAGAGGCAACAGGCAGAAACTGAGGCACAGGAAATTCCACCTGAATATGGAGAAGAGCTTCTTTACTGCACAGATGACTGAGCACTGGAGAAGGTTGCCTACAGAGGTTGTGGAGTCTCCCTCACTGGAGATATTCAAGAACCATCTGGACACAATCCTGTGCTGTGTGCTCTAGGATGAAACTGTTTGTGCAGGGAGGTTGGACCTGTGTGGTCCCTTCCAACCTGACCCATTCTGTGGTTCTGTGAATGATGTAGAATCTACAGAACCCAGCCTGTGGAGACAATAGAAAGGGTAGCTATAAGTCTGTAAAGATAGACTATACCAAGGGAAGTACAGTTTTTAAGTATTACATTGCTCAGGCCGAGATTGCCTGCAACTTGAATTCAGAGCTTACATCTCTGATTCTTCCCTGAAGCACTGCTTTTTTTCAGACCACAGAGGAAGGAGAACAAGAAATTCCCTTTTTAATTCGGAGTCTAGAGATTGAGATTGTTAATTATGATGTGGTAGCCTGCCTCACCTTCCCTTCTGCAAGACAGCATTTCAAGGGTCTGAAGAAGAATGGATATGATAAAAAAGGAAATGGATAAAACACAGAGTTCTTGTGGAAAATAGGTCTGTTTTATTTAAAAATGGAAATAAATGTCTGAGAGGCTATTTATTGGCAAAGTTAAAACATGACATTAATTAAAGTGACTTTAAAAGCATCAAGAATCATGAAGTTGTAGTCAAGCTGAAAGCCCAAAAAATAGAAAAAAGCATTTCATAAAATTAATTCCTTATATCTGTAGTTAAGAATATCTTCCTGCATCTGTTGTATTCTGTTCAGTAGATATTTGGGTGAATGTAGGAGGAAACTAGTAAGCCCCAGCATGTGTTAACGTGGAACTCATATATTTTAATGGGTCTATATTCACTTCACTGCATCCACAAAACTCCCGCTAATAGCAAGTAATACTGTGTTAATGCGGTAGTGCAAACACATTAAAGGCCATACAGACCTGTAATAACAAAGCCTTGAGATAAACCGTGTCCTATGGTTTCTCTTAAAATCTAGAACTAGCTTGTCCCTGTTAAAACACTAAATACTATTACTACAACAGTTTGAGTTACAGAGACAGTCTAAAAATAACCAAAAAGTGTTTTTTATTAAAAGATCTCATTCTCAATACTGGCTTATAACTATTCACCTGGATACCAAAAACTTTTTACTAACAGTTTTTCTCCTTTCACTCTGCAATTGGCAGCCAAGCAGATTAAGATGATCCCACTTTATCAAAGAATCACAGAATATGCTGAGTTGGAAGGGACCCTCAAGGGTCATCAAGTCCAACTGCTGGCCCTGCACAGAACATCCCCAGGAGTCACAGCATGTACCTGAGAGCAATGTCCAAACACTTACTGAACTCTGTCAGGCTGGTGCTGTGGCCCCTTCCCTGAGGAGCCTGATCCAGTGCCCAGCCACCCTCTGGGTCAAGAATATTCTTCTAATATCCAACCTAAACCTCCCCTGACACAACTTCAGGATGTTCCCTTGAGTCCTGTCACTGGGCACCAGAGAGAAGACATCAGTGCCTGCCCCTCCTCCTCATGCGCATCTTCAGTAGAATAGTTGTGAGCCATAGATGCACTGCCATTAATGTCCTAATCCAGGCAGCTGTAATTTTGTAAATACTGGAGATGAGATGGAACAATGTATGAAAATAGAGTACAGTTTGTAACTGACGATAAGCTAAAAAAATATTTAAGCAGTTTGCTTCTATATGTCAAGAGTAAAACTAGCTCAGCTGTTAAAATGCAATGCTTCCATGGAGAGGTGAGAAACACACCTCAATTTACTAACAAAAGTCCAGACTTACTATTAAATGCCATCATATGCATGATGTCATTTGTTAACATGAAGCAGGCCTCCCATGCTGTAGCATGGCAATTTAGCTATAGGATTTTGGACCCGTTGTAGAAAAAGTCTTGTAGTTTTATCATAGGAAATAGGGTTCTACCAAGTTATGATCAAAGTGTACAGAGTCTCCAAGATATGTTAGGAAATGTATGTATCAAAACTCTGGAATTTTCCCAAAATGGATAAAAGGACAAACAAGATAACAGCTTACAGACTGGTTTTTTTTTTTTTTATCTGGTGATATTTAAAGTTAACTGAAAGTTGACTTCTAATAACAAATGAAAACTTACACTTCATTTGAAAATAAACATGTGTTTCCTGTTCATCTGTCTACAAGATGTAAGAGAACAGAACTGCTGGTGGAGGCTGTATTTGCCACAGGCCAACTGAAGGCTGGAAAGCCTGGCATAAACAAGCTCCTTCTCTGGGGGTGGGACCTCCACTTGTCCTTGCTTATTGTGCCATGCAAACCTGAGGACTCTGAGACTGACATCTAATGCCATTACATGTTTCTCTTATAGGTAATTTTTCCCATTTTTCTTCAATCACTATGTTATGTTTTGCCGTATTTGTTTTACTCAATGTCAGATTATGATTTAGGTTTTTGGACATAAAACTCTTTTCATAGAAAGAAGGGATGGTGATTGCCTTGCGTGGTCTTCTTGGATAAATAATTAGTTGGTCTATCTTACCTTTCCGAATAGCAGAGTACTTGAGAAAAAAATTACTGTGACACAAGAATTGAATATTGAGGTATTCATATTAATCTTCTTTTATGTTTTGCAGAGGCAAATAAATCAATATCTTATAGACTTGCATAACAATCAGCAAATAAAACTGCAGAAAGACTTCCCATTCATGCCATAAGTGGTTTATGACAGTAATATATTATTGATGCTCTGTCTACCCATGAGATTCAGATACTCTCAAAAACAGCTGAGCCCTAATATCCCATAAGTAATTTTCCTACTGTACACAGTGTCCTTGTCAGATTTTCTGATATACAGGCTGACCAGCCAAAAAGTAGAATAAAAATATGTGTAGAGTGGAAATCAGTCACATTCCTCCCCAGCTGCATGAAAGAGTTAAAATTTTAAATTTCTTAGCTATTCCACTAAATCAGTCCTTTCCTATCACTCTCTCCAGCCAGAGTGTACCTTCTTCTGAGGTTTTCTGGAATTTGCCCTGTTACTTAGATGTCCCCATATGCTGGTTTTAGTGCTCAAAACCTCCACACATCTAGTATTCTGCTTCTTTCCTGCCCTTCCACTGAGCCTCATCATAGGCATTTCTAATTTGTTGCCTTGGGCTGCTGACAATGGCCACTTAAGAAATGACGTCCTGATGTACATATTTCAATGCAGAGCATATTGCTGAAGCACTGGTGTGAGACTGCTGCTCTGAATTGCCTACCACACAAGCACACTCGCTGCCCTGTGTGCTACGTGCAGACTTGCTGAGTGAGGAGGGCACAGTGCTGTGGAGGAGAGGGATGGGAGCACTGGCAGCAGGTGGGAAGAGGGGTCTCTCTCTGCCTCTGTTCCTCTGCCTGTGGTGTTATACTAAAGAAATTTCTAATAGTGTAATGCTTCATCAATGAAAAAGAACTGCTTTGAATCCAATCTGATTCAATGCAAAAATTCAGTAAGAAATTGGGGAGTATTATGAGAGCCAAGGCTCACTACCACTGAAACATCAAACATAAGCTCAGCCCATGCTGTTTATTTTAAGGAGGGTGAATGTATACCCTTATTATGGAAATAAAGTATGAACAAAGTGGTGAAGAACAATAACTGTTAGAAAGAAATAATAGATGACTGCATAGGCCTTAGCAGCAAACAGAAAAAAAAACTACAAAAAACCCTTAAGAAGCAACCGAGGAAATCTAGTTTGTGTTAGGTATGATTTAACATAGCTTAAATATACTTAAAAGTAACAAATAGGCATGCCTCATTAAAGGATGATGAATCTAATAACTTTCTCAAGGAGCCAGAACCTCCTCCATAGTATTCAACAAATGCCTGCCTGGGTTAAGTGGACAGGTGCTCCAGCACTAATCAAGGAAAACAAAACAGTTTTCCAGTGTTTTCTTATGATCTTGAAAGCTTCTCGTGTTCAATAGGATCTTGAGATACATACCTGAAAGCCCAGGTTGAAACTCCCCAGTAATGTAACTTCCTAAAAAAATCAGTAATAAACTATTTATCAAGAGGTACGTTTAAAATTTTGATGTGCTTACATTTATTTTTTACATACTTTTGAGTTTTTAAAATTCTTCTTTAAAACAAAAAATCAGTCTTGAAATAAATCTGTCATGACAAAATTCAGAAATCAAAAATTGAATAAATTAATTTGTACCCTTCCCAGTCAGTGGGACTATTTTCCTTGAAGAACTTTTCAGTGCTTATATATTCCACTTGAGATTTGTTTGAAGGATAACTCCTACAATGTTTTTTCTCTTTCTATAGGAAATTTTTGTGAGAAGTTAGACTGGATCTAAATCAGAGTCACAAAATCGGTATAAATTGTTTTACTGGTTTCAACCAAAATACAAGTTTTTGTGTATGACTTTCTTTTGTTGTTCTTTGGCAATATTTTTAAGAAAATCGTGTGAAAGGATTGCCTAAGGACTTATCCCAGAGTTACCCTGAAAAGAAATTAAAAAGTTATGACACAATTATGCAAAAACTATAAAAGTGTAAACATTTTATTGCCTGTAGCATTGAACATAAAATGATATGGTTCACTGTATAAGAAGTAAGAAGTAAATTCTCTGTAAGTAAGAATTTAAGGCATTCTGTGGATGAATTTACGTAAGTATTTTGGGTTCAACTTGTGCATTTTTAAGCAAATTGGCTTACAGCACACAACAGTATTTGATAGCAAAAGCTGTATTCCTCTTGGCAGAACATTCAGGAAATGTACAACAGGTACCTAATTGACTCCAGATGCTAATTTAGTCCCTCTGAAATAAAGCCCCTATGCTCTCACAGGAGAGCTGAGCAAAAAAGGATCCCATCTTAAGTGCCTATAAATTAATGTGTGCTTCCTGGGAAAGAGATAGGGAGGGGCATAAAACATCCTGTGAAACACAGAATGGGACAATTAGGATTGTGAAGATGTGGTAGGTAGCTCACAACTGGTCCACTGCAATAGATAAGCAGAAACTCTTTGGGAAAGACAGGCTGTGAAGATGAGACCCTGAGGGATTGCTACAGGTAAGGGGAGAAGATGGGAAAACCTTTAGTAACTTGAAGGATCCCCTCAGCTGAAAGCTCTGGTTATCAAGGGGGACTCTAATCACTCCCATACCTCCTAGAAGAGCAACAAAGCAGGGCATAAATGATGATTATTTTGTGTAGCTGTGAGACAGACCGGCAGAGAAGGATGTTCTGCAGATCCTGTTACTCATAAACAATGAAAAACTCAGTCTCCAACCCATGACAGTCGTTGGCAGCTCTGACTGCAGTGACCATAAGCTGGATTTAAGCACCTAGGGGAAATAAAGAAGACAAGCAGCAAAGACGCCAGGTTTCAGGGGGACAATCTTGGCTACTTCAGGACCTTGGTAAGCAGGATCCCTTAAGAGGCTGTCTGAAAGGGCAAAGGAAGCAAGAGACGGATTGTCAAGGACAGTCTCCTCAAGGTATAACAGGCTGATTAAATGGATAAGCAGACAGGCAGTTTTTGCAGGAGGCCAACATGGCTCAACAGATTGCTCTTAGGCACAAAAGCAGAAAGCAAGCTTATGGAAATGGAGTAGACAATCAAGGACAAATATGAAAAAATTATCTGGGCCTGGATGGGAGGGACAAAGAACACAGAAAAGGCTCAGGTGCTAGTGTCTCCTTTCCTCTAATCCTTACTGGCATAGTATGTGCTTCCTGGAGAAAGAAGTAGTATCCACTTCAGGGGGCAATCAAACTGGTGACCATTTTGATCAGCTGGATACACACAAGTCCATGGGATCAAATGCTGAGGCATCTCAGAGATGATTCACTCAGCAAAGCTGTGATCTGTTAGGCTTAGAATAGGTGTGATGACCTGGTAGGTTTCCAGTAACTGGGAAAACAAAGCAATCACCATTCCCATCTTTGAAAAAGTCAGGGAAAATCTGGGAAAATACAATCTGGTCCTCTACACTTGTAACCCTAGAAAGACTGTAGATGAAGTTTGTGTGTCCTGAGACACAAAAATAAAAGGAAAAAAAGGTGAACCAGAGTGCAAATCGTGTCTGAACACCCTGATTGATTTCTGTCTTCGATGATTCACTGCAAGAGAAGAAGACAGGAATAGGCTTTGTGGTACCTCAGAAATGGCTGGGTTTTAAGCACAAACACTCTTGCTGAAAGTCAATGTGAGGCATGATGGCCTAACTGGGTAGTTAATAAGGTGTGTGAAAGATGTGGCGGGACTGCTGGACTCAAGAGCCATGGCCAGATGGCAGTCAGTTACAAGAACCTGTCTTCACATACCAGTATCTTCAGGAGCAATCCTGTTGAATATCTTCATCATCTCCCCTGAGCATTCCCCAGGTTTATAGATGTCACGGACCTGGGATGGATGAGAAATTTGTTGTTAGTGATATATTTGAAGAAAAAGGCTGTCATTCACAGGGACCTTGACAGGAGCATCCCGAACTTCAGCAAAGACGAACACAAAGTCCTGCACTGTTAGCAAACAGCCTCAGATGCCTAGGGATGGTGCTGCAAGTCCTGATGGGCAATACATTGAATATGTTCCAGTGTACCCTTTTTTTCCCTGAAATCAGATTTCTTTTTACTTCATGAAAAACTTACAAATTATTTTCCTATGTGGATAGAAAAATCACTGCTACTGCCTTTCTCTGATATTCTAAAATCTAAAGTCTTCCTCTTTATATAAGAAAATGGCATAGTAAATTGGTACTGTGCTGAATCTGCATACATTCTTCCTTATCAAGAGCTTTTCTGTGAACTGGCTACTCCGTATCCAAAAACCTGTAACACATGAAATTTAACTTCCAACTTTGACCTTGAGAAATGTTTGTCTTGGCTTTAAATATGTGCAGTCTCTACTTCTATTGAATTTGTACTGCAGAAGACATTTCTGGAGTTGTAGGTCTTTCTTGGTAAACCTTTTAAATATTCCACTTAAGATGTCTGGGAGACATTTTTGATTTTTAAGTTCAGGCAGCCTATTTTGTACTTGAGAAATCACTCTTTGCTACAACCAAAAGGTAGAAAAGTTGAAGCTTCCTTCACATTACTGAAAGCTTGTACGGTTTTAAATGAATCACTGGTCACTTTTTCTACAGTCACAGAAAGTGGCCTTGTGAAACAGTCACGTGTTCTTTCCTGCCTGTGTTTCATTTTATTAATGTTTGGCAAAAGATACTGTATTTGTGTAGTGTGGGTTTAAAGTGTGCTTTTATAATTGTCGTGTTATTGCCTTTTACCCTCTATGGTGAACATTTATGAAAAATCCACCTCAGCAGGAACTTCTGAGAGCTGATGACTAAATAGATGTAGTTCCAGGAGAGCACTGGGAATATAAATCTATTATTGAAATATTCACACTTCAAGTATGATTCCACAGTCATTTTGAGGACATATATGCAATTGGTGGGGTGAAGAGAATAATTGATGGGGTGAAGAGAATAACTGATGTGGTTCTGTGTCTTGTTTTCAGGTGTTGAAATAGGATATTTGCCAGGAGTTGCTTGGTTGTGTGACAAGCTGACAATAATTTTCAAAATCCTGCTAACAGCTCTTTTCCCTCTGATGCCAACAGATGCCCTGGGTAACTTTCTATTAACCAAAGATTCATCTTGCAAAAAGTTCTTGCTTAAAAAAGCCCAAGCATGTAAAGCTTGTCAGGAAAGAAGGTGGGGGAAGCAGAGAAAAGTTGAGTACCACAGGCTGAAGTTGAGTAGAAGCTGTCAGATGGAGGAAACTCAGTAATGGATCTCTGCACCAGGAGTCAATGTTGAGATTGCTCAGATTTCAGCAGTGTCAGTGGAGATAAAGTGTGCTGGCAGCATCACTGGAAGCGTTCACTGTAGAATAGAGGAATTTCTTCACAGAAAGG
>WEKY01048751.1:397966-417700 GCA_013390045.1 Picathartes gymnocephalus | reverse complement strand
AAAAAAAAAAAAAAAAAAGGAAAAAGAGGCTTGTTATGTTGGATACAGAACTAAAAGGTATCTTGGTAAAAGTCTGGATCTGAGACTTTATATGGACAAGTAATTGCAGTCTAAAGTAAAAAGGGGAACAGAAAAATTAAATGGTTCAATGAATACGCGATAGCTTACTCATAATGGATTTTTTTTTTTAAAGTTCACCTTTGAAGAAAGGATTTCAGGTCATGTTACTGAAACACAAACAAAAATGCACTCTTGAAACAGACTTAATCGTACTGTTTGGATGCTAAGAGACACCTCTTCACATCTCATTCACTACTTAGAAGCAATGGAAGAATGAGCAAGCAATGAAAATAATAAAATGGACACTAAAGGTAAGATGCAGTTTTTGAACACTGGATCATGACTAAACAGATGAGCTGACTGAGGCTTCTGCAGCCAAAACTGCAAGTTGTTTATTTCCCTCTCTGTAAATCACTGAGCCTTTAGATACACTTAATGTCAGCTATCCAAAACCTTTCTAAATGTCACTTTAAGATCTTTCTATGAAATGGTAAACTAATCTAGAAGAATTTAAAGTCTGAGCCAATGACAAAAACCCACACATGGCCCTCAAACCTTAGAGCCTTCTCATATTCCCAGAGCTGGGAATCATGGAGCAGGGAAAAGCAGCTTTCTGATACCCAGATTTCAGAGAGACATCTCGTTGTAGCACATTTCTTGGATTTTCCTGTTCTTTTTCTCAAATATGAAAGACTGCCACATTATTCTCTGAAGGCCTCTGACAGTGGTAAAGCAATTTTCTCCATAAATCATTGTAATGCTAACGCAGCAGTTTACAGACTCATCTTTAAAAGAAAGACTTTACATTTACTGCCACTGCCAGCAGAGAGAAGGAAAGTTAAGCTCTGACAACTGCTCTGTTTGGGGGCATAATAAATGGAAAATTTATTCCTTTGGCCCAATTCTAACAAAATTTAATATACTTGTGAAAACTGTAAATACTTTGTACTTAAGAGAAGTGAGTGTATTAAAAAGCCATTTAGCATATTGAGATACATGCACATTCATACTGCAAGCGTGCTGAAGTCCCCTTGATGTTACAGCAAAACTGAGTAACCCGTAACAGCAAAGCCTCAAATGTGCTTTCCCTGAACATTCTTCTTGATAATCTGCTGTGTGTGGAGAAAATAAGGGAAAAAGGAGAAAGGGTTGAAATTTTCCTGGTTTGTCTCCTCGTTCCAGAAGGCAACTGGAACGTTCCTAGACATTGAACCAGAATTTTTTTAGCAACACAACATGCATATGTTTGCAGTACTTTATTAGGCCACAGTTAAGTCTAGACATCCATACACATTCTTACCACAAGGCTCTCAGGAGGGTATTGCTGCTGCCCAGTTCCAGGATTTTTTCAGCCTATTTGTGCACAGCCTTTAACTACACTTTTCATCCTGTTAGCATAAATCCAATTTTATTTCACTTCTAAAGATCAATGTTCTGCAGATAAGGAACATTTGCTTCTTTCTCCTTCGTGAACTTAGAGGTAATACATCTTAAAAAGCTGTTTAAGCCAGCAGATCTCTTGGAGTCCAGTCTGTGAACTTCATGTAGGGTTAAAGCAATCAAACCAAACATTCTTGTAGTATTCTGTCCATCTGTAACAGCAGCTTATTTAAAAAAAAAAAAATTAAGTGCAAGGAAGTTTAACTTCCAGTTAGTTCTACTTTTATTCTGAAGTATGCTTAAAATATTCCTTTAAAATACTTCCTGAAAATTTTATTAAGAATTCTTATGTACTAGTCTTGTATCAACTCTGTATTTAAATTGATTTGTCTCAACAGCAACAGCTAAACACCAAGACTTACCTTCTGCCATTTCATCACTGTTTCCTACTGCATGCCTAGGAAAACCTTTAAAGATCAGTGTAGTGGACCAAATACACAATAAAACTTTTCACAGCACTTTAAAAGCATAATTTCACTTTTTAAGTACCTTAATCTGGCTCATCTGTGAATACCTAAAAGCTGCTCCTATTTAGCTTCACAGACTCTCTGAACTTGAGGCTATTAGTTTAAATGAAAAAAAAAAAAAAAAGTGAACACTGGACTGTGCTGGCCAACATATTAAGTGTAAATTCTCGATTAACAAATTCTGACTTTGCAGGAACTGTTTGAATACCCATAAGCCAACAAGAATAATGGCAGCAGCACATTCAGCAAAGCTACTTTACCAAAGCATTTAAGGACATGCTCAGATGTGAACTGTCTTACTCAGCCTACATGCTAAAACCCCTAAAAATTTCTCAAATGCTTTGATAAATAAAAAGCATGAGCAGGGGAGAACACTGACCTGGAAACCAAGTTATTTTTCAGTAAAATGCATTTAATTACCAGTTCTAGGACTGGCTTGGAAGAAGGCCTCACTGTATCTTCATTGTAACAGTAATACACATACTTTTCAAACATATATTTCACCCAAGAATTAGAATGCCTTCAAACAGGAGCATGATTTACTGTCCTTCCAGCATTTTCTAACCAAATACCACAAAAATGCTGCTCTTGCAGAACGTCAAGGAGAAGAAAGGGCAAAGGAGCAAAATCTAATCCATGCTGAAGCTGGTAGTTGAGAAAGTTTGTCTACACTGCAGTGAGATTCCCATCTGCATTTCATTGCAGCTGGTGTGAACCCAATCAGTGCAGGTTAAATATACGTCAGGTCCCTGATTACTGTGCTCTGACCTCTGGCTAAGTTGGACATTACACATTCATGCTACATATTGCAGCAGTTAAGGAATCAATGCTGCTTTAAACAAAATGTGTTCTGTGCTACACCATGCCTCCAATTTCTTCACATAGCACAAATTTATTGGGGTCCCTCACCAAACATTCAAGCTCTCCTGCCACTCTCTGTGTGGCCCCTTTGTAAGGCACTAGATGAAAAGTCAGAAAACCCAAGTTCAATCTGTCTTGTCAACATAATGTTTTTGCCAAGACCTCTTTGGATTTCCTGCCCCCCATATATAAAACAGGGATGATACTACTTCTCTCAAGAGACTGCTGTGAACAAACATTTAGATTAGTGAAATGTGCTTGCAAGAAGCTAGAACAGGTCCTGCACATATGCTATGCAGAAGAGATTTCCTAGTTAACATGTTGCATCATTTTTTCCACCCCATGGATCTCCAAAGAAAAACTACCACAAATCAGCATTTCTCCCAGGGCAGGGAGAAATCAGTTTAAGGTTAGGGCTGTGGCAAGTCACAGCCTCTCCATGTGCTCTCCTATAACCTGATACCTAAGGGAGCTGGTTCATGAATCTGAACTACAAGAAATTGATTCTGTTGAAAGACAGTCAAAAATATTTCACCAGTTACGTGTCAAAACTGGTCCACAGGAGGCTCAGATGAGCTTCAGCAGCAGTACACAGGACATGGACCACCCTGCACAGCTGGGATGCAGAGGAACTGTCAGCAAGAATGAACTGTTGCATTGGCTTTACCACACCCACACTGGTGTTCAGCACTAAAAACAGCTTCCAAAACCCAAGACTGCAAGCAATCACAGCCAAAACCAGCTCAGCTTTTTAATATTTGCCATTATGACTGGATCTACCACCAAAATGTAAAGCCACCACAGATTCCTTAGACTACCAAAGAAGATGGTTGATTTTTAAAATGCTAGAATTGCATCACTTACAACACAACTGAGACAACGGGCTTTGTACAACACCTGCTGATACTGCCACCTCAAAGGCTCTGGATTTGGTCTTGACCAACACAAACAGAAATAAAAAGTACTACTGAGGTACCTGAGTGCCTTCACAGATCAGTGATAGTCACAAAACACACAGTTACACATTGGCAAAACTATTTTTTGGGAAGCAGCTGCTGAGTGTGGCATATATACCAACAATAACTTGCTTAGTATGGGTTATTAACTCAGCCTCAGCAGCCCACATCCACAAGATCCAGTGTCAGGAGCACAGTGTGTCCTACCTGGACACTATGCTGGAGCCATTGTAGAGGTCACTGGCGTAGGACAGTGTTGCCAGTGGTCGGACAGAATTGTAGCGTGTGAACTTGGACAGACACTCCTGGAACTCATCCAGCTGGCTGGTGGTTCTGCTGTCATCTAGGAAGGGTCAGTGACATTGGAGGGGGCAAAAACAGAGTAAGAAGGTAAACTCAAACAGTAAACAAAAAAATCAAGATACATGTCTCTCACTATGCTCATTATTTGGGGAGGGTTCTTGGTCAAAAGCAGGCTCTCTCTCATCTCTAGCATTCTCTGAAGGCATTATGAGTTTTTCAGAGCACAAATGAAGTCTTTCCACTGCAATGCTGGGTGAACCTACTATAGTGAGAATCTGCTAAAAGTCAAATACAACTTTCCTGGTAAGTTCATTTATTTTTCTCACATTCAGAGCCTGTGGGCCATATATATTATTAACAGAAAACTTTTAAGCATATCAAAATGCAATGCAAACGACATGTCTCATTTTCAAGAGAGGTGAAAGTATATTCCTTTCTCTGTTCTGTTATGTCTACATTTGGTATCAATTACATTTAAAATACTTCTAGTAAAAAATACTTCTCCTGTTACTCCAAAAGCAATAGAGCTAAGGGAGAATCATTTCAGGCCTGGAGAAGGAAGACAAGCATGAAACCAGAAGGCTCCCTGTACTTGAAGTTTTGTGAAAATTATGACCTTCAGCAGACAAGGTGAAATAGAGCCAGCTTGAATAATGATGATAAATATTCTGTGGGAAATGGAACAGTTTACTACAAAAGTTAAAAGTAAATTGCAGTGCAGATAGTTGAAGGTCATTCACTGAATTCTCAGAAGTCCCAAACTTTTCTTGGTAGGAACATAATTTTATTTAAACCACTTGAAATTTCAGTATTTTTTAAGTAAGGAAAAATTCTTAACTTACAGCAATGCCTCATAGGCAAATCTGGGTTCCCAACACAATCACATATCCACAGCCAAACATTAGGTAGTGCCTTCAGGCTTTGTAGTGATCCCCCAAATTTGCAGTGATGCTCAAACTCCTTCTCTAATGCTTCCACCCTCACTTTCTTTTTGCACCAGTGCATTTGAGGGGAACTACAGCTAACACTGCTGGTTTACAGATACTGCACACCTTGTCTCCTGTTCCACCCCAGCATCCACTGCAGCAGCAGAGAAACCACACACACACCAGAGATGAAATTCCACCCACTAGCTAAGCCAGCCTTATCAGCAGCACAAGAAAATAACAAGATCCACTTATTAGAAAGGCTTGGAAATACCAGGGTGAAAGAAGAGAGGTTGATCTATAACAGCAAAATCCAGCTGTGATTTCTTGTGGGAAAACACAGAGAATAATAATTTCTGCACTCTGGTAATTCCTTGCCATCAGAAATTACTATCTCTACACTTAAAATGCATCTTGAAGTGTCCCTCATATGCACTGCTTAATGTTTGATCGTATAAAGGAACAGTGAAGGCTGCAATTAGCATGCTTAGAGGTACTAGTATATACATTATCCATGTCAGAGGGATGAGAAGGGGCAAAATGAACAAAGTGCTGCTCTAAATTAACATCATCAGCACCTGACCACTACAGGAAACAGCTTGAGAAGGAACACAAACATCAGTCAGTGTTTTTCAAAGACTGTTTTCTCCTTCAGCACCGTGATAGGGACAAATAGCTGCTACCCTTCCATTTCGCTCATTTAGAGATCAAGCACACAGTCCTCCTATAATTTATTCCCTATGTGTGCCTGGAAAATGGAATATTATTTCTCAAGACATTTTCCCCATTGAAGTGCAAGGCCATTTGATAATTACAGTAATATTATGTCTCTACTCCCTACTCAAACAGTCAGAGGCACTTCTTGCAAAAAGCTTTAAATCCACATTAAATCCTATTTAAAATGTGTCAAAATGCAGGAATGACTTAGGAGAGGAAAACTTAATCAAGTATCATAGGTTATCCCTTATTTAGGAGAAAACCAGCACTTGCAAATCCTCTCCTCTTGGTGCAACTGACACATATGAATACAAAATACCAGTTTCACTGCATTCATATTTATAGCTCCAGTTATGAAGAAAGATGCCTTCTACAAGGGAATGCTGGGAAAAGCCCCATTTGTTATCCCTGATTAATAAGTTTTATTTTTACTTAAACACAGTTATGCATCATCAAGATAGCACTGCATGAAAACATCTCAGTGCAAGCTGTGAAGAACTGCATTCTGCAAAGCACCTGCTAGCACTCCACAGGGGTCTGGCTGGACACATGCAATGGGCTTCTCCAGTCTTTCAGATACTGAAGTAACCTCCCAACATGCTGCATGCCTTGTTAAAATCATTTTGCTGTGCACAATGAGAACTGAGTCAGTCCGTGCTCTGAAGCAGGTAGAAGATGTAGATACCTCTAAGAGTGAGCTCCCCTAAGACATGCTGCAGCCTTTATATTTGGAGCCATTTATTACTTAATTCTTAAAATTACTTTTTATTTATTTATTTTGAAGGGACTAAAACTAAAGTAGGAAGAAAAAAACCAGAGGTTTCTACCCCAGCAATCCCGCTGATGTGTTCCTTGGGAGGTTGGTCCTTGCCTTCCAAGGCTGTAAGTGAAGGTCCTTTGCTGCAGCAACCTATGCCTGGTTTCCTCTCATCCCTAAGTGGTGTCTCGCACCCCCTGAGGGCTGGCTGCTCTCCTTGCACTCTGTCACACTCGACATGGGCTGCAGCTCAAAGCTTGGTGCTGCACATCTCTTGCCTGCCACAGTCCATTGGCTGAAGCTTTTTTTTTGGCAAGTTAGTTTCTCCTCCAGAGGGGCTACAGAATAACCCTCCTCACCCTCAAGACACAGTTATTAGAGATGTCTCATTTCTTAAGAGAATCTTATGTGTAATTAAGGCCCGTGCATCCACTAGGCAACAATTACTCCAGCTGCTGTCACACTGTTACTCAATCATGAATAAGGCAATCCAGGCAATTTTGAAAACAGCTTCTAATTCTACAAAACAAGCCTTAAATCTAAGGTGTGCCCCATGGGACAACAGCACTGCTGCACACTCAGCTTCTGTAGCCCAAGCCATTTGTTAACCAAGACACAGTCTAGACAACAAAGGATAACCTCCAAGTGTCCTCGTGCATGCTAAATACAGGAGAATGTATCCATTCATGTTTATACCTTTGTAGCATTTCAACAGCAGTGTTTTTAACTACTGGGTTTATACCACATCTAGAGGAAAGACAACTCAACCACTGCTTGCAGGAATTTTCATCTTCAGAACAGGCATCCGAGAAATTGTTTATTGTGGGTGTTGTCCTTCACAGTAGGGGATTACTAAGCAATACATGTGCCCCTCCAAAGTGAAAGGATTAAGTTTTCCAAACTTAGCAACTTCAAAGATTGGTCAAGAACAGCAAAATGGGATGATCCAAGTAACACAAATACATATAGTCACATTCCCACGCAAGGAAGAAGTGAAAAGTGCTCTCTCAAAAGCAAAGCTTTTCTGCATGAGGTACCCGATGTCAGAAGTGGAACATCACACAAGAACTCACCCGAGACTCGAGTCATCCTGGTGGAAAAATAGCACTGCTCTAGGTCCTCAAAATGAGCTGTGAGGCGCTTGCGTCGCGAGGCGAGCGTGCTGTTATACCACGGCTGCTTTTTGGTCTGAGTGGAGAAGGGAGAACACTTCAGAAAGTTAAAAGCCAGGCCCGGGTTTCACTTCTATAGATTCTACCCAATAGTAAATAATTATACAATGTATGTGGTAGGTTAGAAGTATAAAACGACAATAAATGAACGATCTTGGCACTGTCAACAGTTATTTGTTAGTGTCCTATGCTGCACCCTTTAATATAACAAAAATCCCTGCTTTTAGACAGTTTTTGTTTCCCGAACCTTAGGAAGTTTAGTGATTCTGGCCTCACACACAGGACAGGCAATCCCAACCCTTGGGGAGTCCTGTCTTGCATTTATACAGATAGACAACTTAGGCCAACTTCCAGCTTCACAAATCAAACAGAGGATACAACAAATACCCTCCAGATCCCTGGCAGACAGTTCATTAAAAGAGAAGGAAGCGTTTATTTTAATGAATTAGTTACTGAATTACTTCTTTTGAAGCAACTCAGTAACTGTCTGTAAAACTAAGCAAATAAAACAGAAGCAAGAGACAGCATGAAGTTCAAAGGTTAATGAAAAGAAGTTCCTGAAGCTGATCATTAAAGCCATCTCCCAACCTACCCAAACAGTAATAGTGAGATGTAGGAGCAAAGGATTTAAACTGTGTAATCTTTCCTGCTGAAGCAAACACAGAAAATGCAGTACTTACCATTTTAATCACGAGTGATTAAAAGGAATGAAACCCTCTACTACATAAGAAGCACAAAGTGCTCTTTGCTTTAGTTTCTATTTAAGAAGTCTCACATACCATATCCTCAAAGCTAAATTTTAAGACTTAAGAACCATCAAGCTTCCTAATGAACAACATCCCTGAGCAAGTACAAGGCCCGTAATGCTACTCAATGGCACTAACAAAACCCACTTGGTGTAAAACTCCCCCTCAATCCATGCAGGAGAACAGTCTGTCCTCATTACAGCCACCCACCAAGCCAACGAGAACAAAGCAAGTTTACAGCCCACTCAATTTTGTTTGCACCTGTATGAATAGCAATCTAACATTTTAGGAAAGAAGCAAACCCCAAGCAGTGAAACCTCCAAGTCACCACTTCCCACACACTGACATTGTGGCTCACACTTGCCTGTGACAGCACAGCTTGTTTCATCTCAAAAGCAGCTCCAACCTCAACACACAACACTAGGAAGTGCTCCTATATCAATACCTTTAAAGTACCATTTCCTAAAATTTCACATCTTTAAGAAATGCTTAATAGAACACTTCTGTAGCCTCTTCCTGTAATTTTTGTGCACCAGCCTGCAATGTCTTCAGTCTCTCTCAGCACATCAGTAGTGATTTGGGCTCAAGACAACTTCAGGCAAAGAACAACGGCTTCAGTCTCAAGTTAAGGCAAGGGGCCTGAAGCATGATGAGTGACATAACCCAAACCCAAGCCTGATCTGCCAGATCCCAATCCACACTGAGATCGAATCAATCATAGAAGTGTTTGCCTGCTGTGCCACTACGTGCTGGCTGTCCCAAGGAGGATCCCTGTGGAGCAGGTCTCAGGTTGGCACGTGGCAACCCAGCTGTGCTGAGAACCAAGCAAGGGGCACTAACCCACTGTCACCAGACCACCCCCAGCTAAGCACTCCAATCTGCTCACATTTTGCCAAAAATCAGGTATTCAGTTTCTATGAAGCCTGCTCCATGGCTACTTTTTAAGCAATACTGGGCAACAGGAGGAAAAAATAAGGAAAGAAAGAAAAGATACCCAAACAATTTTTATTTGATGGCTAAAACTACTATGATTGCCCTAGTTAAGGATATTAGTTTGGATTCCTCTGTTATATCAGGAGTGATTTTACTGTCTGAACTCCATCAGATACTCCAAAGAGTCCTCTAACAACTGTGAAAAAGCTTCATAGCTGCAAACAAGCTCCTTATTTCTAGCAGAGAAAGGTACTGCCATTAAATACTACCTGCAGAATTCCCCAGGGCCTAAGTGACTTGTCCACTATTTAGTTCTGAAGCTCAGCTTCTGGAAGAGAACTGTCCTAGAGCTTTGTGGTATATAAATTCTTCCCTAACAACATGTTTGTGGGCAATGCACCAAGTAATTATATTGAGAAAGGAAAGCTGTGCTGTCCATCCTAGATAACTCTTACTCTGCCAGCGGTGCCCAATATATGATTTTTGCCGTGACTGACAATCAGGGAAAACCCCCACAATTTAATTTATATTCTTAAAACTATTTTTATGGTAAAGTCTTGCTGCAATTAGACTATCTTTGAACAGAAATGTTTAACTTCTAGAGTTCTCTCTCAACTCCCCATCCAAACATATATTAAAGTTTAATTTGAAAATTTGTACTTGAGAGTACAGATCTTGCACTCTTGAGGACAAGAAATTGCATTTGAGGACTAAAAAGATTATTCTCACACAAATAAGGCTATCATACAGAATGACTAGAAACTCTAGTTTGTTTTGTGAGCTCACCCGCAGGATAGCTATGCTATTAATTTTGGCTTTGAAATAGGAAGTACTGAGACAAGTAATGTCAGTGGAGAACAAATACACTGTAGCACATCAGAGTCCTGAACATAAAACTTCCACCCACATTTCACCTGCCCTCTGAAATGTGGTAGAACAACAACCCCTCTGTTCAAGCAAAAACCTTCTAAGACCAGAGAAGCAGAACAACAAGCATTTTCCCACAGACTAATAGATGGTATTTTCTAATTACCAATTAGTTACAGAGCTGTATGCAAACATATATGTGCACCAGCTCAAAATCCAGGTGGTTCTTTCTTTACATCAAAAAAGATCCAACAGCACTTTGACCTGTTAATTTACCAGTTTGATGTTGGTGTGTGCCAGGAATGGTCCAGCACCACCAGAGAACACCCAAGGCACAGCTGGAATGTGCCCAACAGTCCATCTGCACAAATGAAAACTATTTAACCTTTTTGGAACCGTGAGCTGGGTATCAGTGTCACCTTCCCAGCCCAGCTGAAGCCCTCTAAGCTGCAAGACTACAGCAGTCCTGTTTGGAATTTGTGAGGCCCTGGGGATCAGACAGTTTGGAGGCTGCCTGCCAAACGGCTGCGTTCTATATGCAACTCTTTACTCTCTCTATGAATTTAGAAAGGTTTGTAAGGCCCTGATGAGGATAAATGACATAACTGTGCCTGGAGTTTTGGGTTTTTTTTGTTTTGAAAGTCAAGCTTGATCTACAGCTCTTTAAGCCAATGCAAAGGGTCAGGGATTTACCTCCCTTCCCCAGTGCTGCCCAGATGGGAGATGAAGAGCAAACTATATCCCCTCTTCCATGGAAGAGTCAGCTTTAAGAAAAAAGTCAGATGTCTAAATACATTACACCACTTCTCTCTCACACAAATGGGCACAATCATTCCTACAGATCCAGCTGCCCATATAACCAGTTAAAAGCATTTTCAAAGCTCCAGTTAACCAGTACTCTGGAGATGGATGAAGGGGCACCTCAACCCTCCCAGTCTCCATATTCACCCTCCTGTCCCCCCCCCGTGCAGACATTTATGTATTCTCTTACCTGAGAACTGCCACTGAAGCCTGGAGGCTGGCTATACTCGGTGGAGTCAATAATACTACTGCAAAAATAAAAGAAATAGTCTTCTTAAATCACTGCACAGCCATCCTTTATCATTTCTAACCTGTTTGCTATTCCCTTCTTGATACTCTGCAGCATACTTGCCTTTGAAATCCATTTTACAGACAGGGAACACAAGGTTATATTTTGTTTGGGGGGTTAGGAGAGTTTTTTTTTTTTTTAATACAGAATTTTCCTAGAGCAGAATGCTGTCACACACAATTATGTGTAGTGTAGCCAAACAATTTCTAATTAGAATGCAAAAGCATATCTTTTGTATGAAATACGCAGCACAAGACATTCTGAAAATAACATGCTACCATTGGTTTTCAATTCATTAAAAAAAAAAGAAAAAAAAAGAGGAGTTTAATGCTCTGGCATTTGAATCAACACTGGAAAGGGAAAAGCTAGAGAAACTAGTGTAAGACAGACACTAGTTTAAACAGACAATTAAGGAAATATAGAAATAAACTAAAAAAAAAAAAAAAAAAATACTGACAGCCAGGTTTCCTATTATTAGAAAACACCATATTATAGTATCTATAATGACAGAAAATACTCTTTAAATCACTGTTTTCAAAACACAGCACAGACATGCAAACTCAGAATTTAGCTTTCAAAACTGCAAAAAGATGTCCCGATCCGAGCAGAAAACAGGTGGGTCATTGTTCTTGGACACACAGGCAAAAAATTCAGCTCCCAGAGTAAGACACCAGATTAAAGCACATTTATTATTCATATTTCATATACTTCCAGGTCAGGTAAATATTAGCATAGAAGAACTCAATTTTATTGATTATGCAGAACACATTATGAAAATCACTATTATTTGTTCCTAAAAAATCTTTTTAACTGCCTTGCTTCTGCTATATCACTTGGCTTGGACAGAGAAGAAACTAGCTGGGATCATTAGCTGGGATCATTATTTTCATTACTCTCAGTCTTTCTTATGAGATAACCTTAGATTTTAAGCATTGCCTGGGAAAGCTGAAGGTTTTTTAAGAAGCTGGCTGTAGGTCCTAGTTTTGTTAAAGATAATTGTACCAATTCCTGCTTATGTAACAGCTGACAGAACTCATGTTTAACTTGAGAATCATGGTCACAAACAAATTGGTTTGGTTGAAATGCTGGGCAGGGCACCTGTAAGTTTGGAAGAATGAACCAATGGTACCAGTCCTTAAATACTTCTCTGAATGTTTTCAAGCTCCCTTGGAAGAGGAAACAGAAGATGAGACATAAGCACTGATGAGGGTTAAAAAATTAACTTGGAAAATGAGATTGATTGGACTTCTGTTCCAGACAAGACAAAAGCTGCAAACAAAGAAAATCTGAGGGATAAAAGTCATTATCTGCACATGGGAGAAAACAGCAAGAGCTGTTTCAGGCATGGCTGGGAACAATGAACTTTAAATTAGAATGTGGCTGCATGAAATAACGAAATATGGACAGCAGATCCTGCCAGAAGCACAGGAATAACACATTCACCTGCAAAGCAATGAACAAGTACTCCACTCTGAGACAGGTACAGTGGCAATTAACAGCAAAACACAGACTCAGAGTGTCTGGTCTCGTTTTGCTGCAGGTTGTCTGGTGATGTAAAGCCTTCAAGAATACAGACGTCATCTCCCTAACCAGAGTACAAATTCAAAGACATTTCTGTGCAGTGCTTTTAGCTGAGTTAACTCATACATGCTTGAATGTTTTTCCTTCCAATAAACAGGAGGCAAGTAATCAGAAAATTACAGAAGTGCCCACCAAGTTCTTTTTTAAAAGATGCAACATTAGGTTCAGTTTGGAAATTCAGCTACACTGATACGACATTTAAAAACCCAGAAAAACAACAACAAACAAGGCAACCCACAGACTATGAATCCCATTACAGGGATGGGAGGAGGTAATTAGAACAAAAGGAGGGGAAGGAGGATCAGGATTTCAATAACTGAACCAGAGTTACCAAGCAACTCATTTCTAGATCAGAATTTTCCTTCAAACTCCTATGAGCAATAGTTTGTTATTGCTATTAGTCCTGGATAGCATCACGGAGAAGTTGCTTATTCCTATCTTCTGTTTGCACCATTTACTGGGAGCAAAAATAACACAAGTGCCTGTTCAGAAAAGCCATACACAGAACTATTTGTTCTCTTCCCTTATTCTTCCCCTCTTGTTCTCTATTAGTACAGGAACCAAGCAATAGGCAACACTGTAAACAAGCACTCTGCTATTACCCAATTTACTGTTTCATCACACCCTGCGTAGGCACAAGAGAAAACACGTGTTCCTTGCAGCCAAGGATGCACTGAACATCACAGCTGTGCTAGGTTTTTTTGCTAAAGAGCTTCTCAAGGAAGTTGGGGGAAAGCAAAGTAATTTCACATTTTGAAGATGTTAAAAACAGGGAGGAAAAAAGCTACAACAATGAAAAGAAACAGAAAATTAATGAAGCAAGCCTGTGATTTAGAGGAAGGAGATGAATAAGGGCAAGTCACCAGAGACCAGATAAAACTGAATTCCACAGAACTCTATTTTCTTGAACATTAAATTCAAAGGCTAAAGAAGTTTTCTTCATCTCAGCGCTAGTCTGTGATAACCTTGTACTATTTATAAGGCACATTACTAAGGTCTCATACAATTATATTTCATTAGCAGTGTGTTAAGTATGTTAAGTTATATTTCGATTTAAATACACCATTTTAATTCACTGATAAGCTAAAGAGTCTGTGCAAGTTCAATATAATTTTAGCATGGAAGTGAATCCATCCCAAACTATATTTGTATTTCACTCTTAGTGGTTCATGGCATCTCTGAAATGCACTCTGGAGACTAAATATGTCAGTTAAGAGAGGTGAAAAAAAATCAGCATATTTCAAAACTCCTATCAGCTGTTCTGCAGCATTCTTGCCAAGGAGAAATACTGTTGAGATATTGTTCAAAACTTACACTTAATATTGAAAATAAAATTTCAAGTGGTAGACCTTTCTGGCATCTAATTTATGGTAATTCACACCAATGCAATTACTTGAATTATATAAAACTGTCAAGGTAGGGCAGGGATAAAAGTTACAGGAGTAACTTCTGGCAACAACTGATGCCTGTTCAGACACTTCCTTCACATACTGATTTCTCTTCGACCACTCAAGGCTAAACACAGGAACATCACCAAGAAAAAGATAAGGGGTCTTCTAAAGCTGAGAGAAAAAGCCAATCCCACATCCCCTAGAAAACACCTAAATACCCTATTATATCACACCCCTGGCATGTTGTACCAGGGGGAAAACCCCAAAGTTCAAGACACAGCCAAGATGGAGCCAGACAGGCATCGAAGAAAGAGCCCATGGTCTCTGCACCCATCATGGCTCCAACCCACTGCCACCTCCCAGCAGACCCCAGGTAAAGCACATCAATACAAAAAAATCACTACAGTATTTTTTTATAGTATCTTGCATCTTCAAATGCAAGAGCTGAGACTGATTGACCCCTAGGACATGAAATAAATAGGCATAGAGGAATATTAAAAAATTCTCAGTAGACTGAAACCAGTGTAGCTCTCACAGCAGACTGTTTCCCCCTCAACTCTTTCACTAAAACTCCTGGGCTTAAAATGTTATTCCAGCCTTCAACAGATAAAAAAAGTTCTTTGGGGGCTTGTTTGTTATCTTAGCACAAGTAATAGAGATACATTTCTACTCATAAGTACAATCTCCTGTTAAAAGAGAAAGATTTCTAGGCCTGAAGGCATCCAATATCTAACAAATTGAGCCCAATCAGTGCTCAAGTTTACCCCAAGCATCAGTACCACAGAGCAAGACCAATCTATTTAATAGCCAATAACCAGAAAAGTAGTACAACCTGACAAGAATCTCATCAGTTTCACAAAACTGCTTCTTGGCAAAACAGCAGTACCCTATACCATGAAACACATCTGCACCCAAAAAGAATTAAAGCAGCAGTGAAGAGCTGAATTAGAAATGCTGTTCCCATCCATTCTGACCATATTCCCATCCTTTGCCTCAGGGGCAGCCAGAGCTTCATAGAAATATGGGAAATACTGGTCTCTGTGTCCAGAAATAGCATCTTGGTAGGAAATCCCAGGTAATGTTGCTGGGTTCCTCACCACAGCACTGTGTCTAAGTCTCTCTAGAGGAAGAAGTCTCATCATTTTTTACTTCTGGGCTATTAGGTTTAGAGCTGCTAACTGCAAAAAGTCTACGAGTACAATTTTATAACAGAAGTTGACAGTTTAGAGAACTCTACTTCTAAGAGATAGCAGAGATGATCACTTAATAACATAACTTGGCCCTGTTGAAATTAGAGCAGAAGACACATCTGTAAAGTAGAGCACTTCAAACTCTGGCACTTACAACTTGGATACAAGAAGCATCTGCAATATTATCATCAAGAAACCAGACTATGCAATATTCCAGACAAAAATACACATGGAATTATGTTATTAGAAAGGCATTTCATTAAATCAAAACAGACAGCAGATAAACAGAATCAATAGGCTGTACATTTTGAATTTTGATCTGAGCCCATACCTTTAGCTATGCATGCTGAGTCGGGAAGCCAGAGCACTCCAATATAATACAAAATTAAGACCTTTCATATGCCAAGCAGAACTGCACAATGTTCAGAAAAGGTAGCATATAAATTACAGTAATATTTTATTCCATAGCAAAGGCTTATGACTCAAGTTTACTAATTCACATGACATTTAAAGCCATCGGTTTTCCATGGCATCTGATTCAGAGCAGATTTTTCATCCAAATGCAGGCTCAGATGGCTTTTTCTTCACTTCTTTGTTCACATAAAGTTTATATCAATTAGAAACAGAATAGGAAAATACTGTACAGCACTCAAAAACCAGTTTTGCTTGTGTTTTGGGCACTGCTTGGAAAGCACTAGCAAGTAGAGTGCAACATGTACCACTTGAAATCCAAGTTGATTTGCAAGCTCCATACCTGTGTGAAGGTGAGGGAGCCTCAAACTGTGGCACTGTGCTGTCCTCACTGACTGGGGAGTACAGGCCACTCATCTCCTGAAACAGAAAGCCATGTTACACCAGAGCTGACAAAACATCTGTCTAATACATGTGTTCACAGAGTAATGTTGTTTTTCCAAGCAGATAACCAACTGTGTCTACATTTACTCAACTTTTACCTAAAAATCTCTCCTATACCTGACAAAACATTGATTTTCTTCGATTTTTTTTTGCAGTTGTCATTTGAACTGGGTTTTAAAAATCCTACAGCTGTGGTGCTCTGTGCTTCAAGAGTGGTAGTTTTGGAGCTTATACTCCAAAAAAACCAACAGATTTGATTATCATCCAATTGCCCCTAACCCAGCATCTCCTTTAAACATGGCAGAATAAGCCAGCTGCAACTGCACTTTTGAGATACGTGCAAACTTCTCTAACAGCCTTCACAGTTGGAAAGTAAAGTTGGATGTGGGTCATGGCAAGAACAGTCACAAGGCAACAGGGCAAAGGTGGAGCCACAGACTTAAAAGAGGATCTATCAGTCCTCTGTGGGACAATGGCACCAGAGATAAACTTTGCACATAAACTTGGCTTTCTCCCTCCCAGACAAAGTCACTGCTGTGTACCCAGTATGAGACTGTCTTTCATCTGTTTGGGAAATGGAAGCTATGCAGGATGCAGCAGCTCATTAGTTGAGGGGCAAAGTGTTCTCAGGACAATTATGACTTGTGCTTTCAAATTCCCACTAGGTGCCTATTAGTTGGTAGGTAGAAAGAAGGATATTTGTGACAAGAGAGATCCCAGGCTTTAGAGGTCAGAGCCAAGGTCACCACTACACCTCAGGAATATATCCCAGCTACAGCCCACTGAAATGCCTGATCAAAGAGCAGAGAAACAGGTAGCTGGATGCTCTTTCAGAGATCGCACAGCTTTTGGGAATAGTTTCTCCTAGATCTCAAGACTTATTTTACCAGTCTGAAGAAAACATGCTAAGGTATATTTATTTCACCAAAGCTGAGAAACTTTTAGGAAAAGAGGTCTGAAAACATTTCAAATAGCTATCAGATAAATGGAAATTCTTGCAGTTGTTAGTCATATTTGTATTTTGATACTTCATCAGGACACTTATTAATTGTGTGAAGAAATCTAAAAGGCTTTTTGGGAGGTAGTTGGGAACGCATGCTGGCTGCTCAAAATGAGCAAGAAAGTGAGAAGCAGACCTGCAAACTGATTCCTAAGAATCTTTAAAGGAATGGTATTTTGAGAGGTGGCAGTCTGATGTATTCCTGAAACATCAGCTTCCTACTCCAAGATTAAACACTAGAATGATTAGAGGAAAGGACCAAAGAGGAACCTAAAGACTCAGTGAAGACAGAAGGATTGCACTGATGGGTTTACAAATTCTCGGAGAATAATTCCTAGCAAAAATGTCAAGAGAGTCCCATCATTAAGGAATTAAGAGAACTATATCAGGAGGTAGCAGGAACCAGTTTTGACATGCAGCAGGAGCTAGTTCTGTTCCTGCCCAGTATCTGCATAACAACCCTCTTGTGAATCCCCAATACCTCTCCATTTTAAGACTCCCATGCTGCTAGTATTTAAACAGCCTGTGCAAACAGCCAGAACACTGCAACGTACAAAAATCTTACATTCTGATCAATATACCAGCTGTTGATTTCTAGCAACTACTCTAAAATACCACCAACACAAAGAAATGATTATGTAAGAACTACCAAACTGCAGCCTGCACACATCAACTAAATGAACAAATTAAAGAAAGAGCATCATCTATTCTTTTTCCCATTACTGACTTAAATGCCATAAATTTAACCCAGCAGCCTCACAGCAAGGCAGACAGCTTGATGAAAATGAAAAATTGCCAGAGTCAGAACAATGTCTAGGCACCTCACCTCTACTCGTTTAATATCTTCTTCCAGGACACTTAGCTCCTTCTGGATCTGCTCCAGTTGCTGTGGATAAGAAAATGGGAGAAGTCTAAATCAATCTGCACCGTAACACCACCAAGATAAATTACAATCTTTCCAGAGAGGAACCTGAACTATCTTTGCTGGTGTGCTACACAATTCATAAGTCACCAGGCAGGAAGTTCAAGTGCACAGATTAACATAAGTGTGCACACAAACCACATACAAGACAAAACTATTCTTTTGAAACAATGCAAAACAAAGCCCACATTATTCAAAGTAATACTATTATGCTCCTCTAATATGTCTCAGGCAAGGTGTAACTGGTTTGCAAACACTGAGTATAGAATCACAAAGTGGTCTGGGTTAGATGGGACCTTAAAGATTATCTCATTCCACCCCGTGCCATAGGCAGGGGCCTTCCATTAGACCAGGTTGCTCTAAGCCCCATCCATCCCAGCCCTGAACACTTCCAGGGATGGGGCAGCCACAGCTTCTCTGGGCAACCTGTTCCAGGGCCTCACCATCCTCACAGGGAAGAACTTCTTCCTAATATCTAAAGCTACAGTTTCACTTTAAAACCATTTCTCCTTGTCCTGTCACAATCAGAAAAAAAACCACCACGAAAGACAATGATCATTTCACCTCTCAACTAAATACAAAATGTTTTGCCAAAAGGTCTTAGGACTAATTCTCATCCTAGCTGTTCACCTGTTACTTGCCAATTTAAACTCTGTCATTAAGTTTTTGGACTGGAAAAAACCTATTATGACCAGAGCAAGATTTGCTCCTGGCACTGAGCAAGCACCACATGGCATCGAGGTATCATTTCTTCCAAAGATGTGATACTTACCTTGGATTACACCATAAACTCCAGTCAATTTGAGAGCTACACCTGAAAGGGCCAGAAGGAGACTTCCCCTCTCACCAGCCAACATTTCCTTTCCCTTCTTTGTGCCATATGTATTATCTTGCAGGTTTTTAGTCAGTCAGCCAGCTGGCTTCACTCACCTCAAGCAGCTGAAGCCACAGACTTGACAACTGTTTACACCTAAGCAAGGAGATCATCTACTTACCTCCTTATAGAGCTGGTATGTGCCACCCAAACACCCACAGAGCCTACACCCAGCCCCACAGGGACCAAACACACACATTCCTCTAGCTGGGAGCTCCTGACAAAACTCAGCTCCAGTGCAAGGCTGGTTCACTCAGACACACAAATGTAATAAATACTGTAAGTTCTAACTCTCCTCAGCTCCCAGTAAAAATTTACAGACAACCAGCAATGTGGCCTGTGACCAGAAGCGTTTGCTGAGTTAAGTCCACTGAAAGCTTAAGCACAACACATTCTCCAAAGACAAAACAAATTTTTGTACTTTCAACTTTACAACAGTATATTAAACTGACCAAATCCAAAGTTACTAGTTTGGCAAGACATATTACTCTTAGTACGACAGATTGCAAAGAATATCTGGCAAGCTATTCCCAAAGACTTATTCACTGAAGTGCTTAAGTTTCATCCTTTAAGTGTCAGAAGGTTCTGCTTAAACAAAAAGCACAATTTAAACCCCTCTTATTGTA
>WEKY01048751.1:375471-390399 GCA_013390045.1 Picathartes gymnocephalus | reverse complement strand
AAACAACCCCAGCTCCCTGAGCTGCTCCTCGTAAGATGTTTTTCAGACCCTTCACCAGCTCTCTTACCCTTCTTTGGACTTTCCACAACCCCTGTTGGTTTTGGCCATGGATATCTGTTGATGGATAGACTCCAGACTTGCTTTGGAATGACTCCATAACCAGACCCTCAATCCATTCTGGACAAGGTTTCTTACACCCATCCCTTATACACGGTTTCAAGTTTGACCTTACAGTCACACTGTTGGGTCTTGTGTTCTTCACATCTTTTCTCAGAAACCATGGACCACAAGAGAGCTCGTCCTTCTGCTGTTTTCATGATCATTTTTCTAGGTTTCTGGGATGTTTGTGATGTTAGGGTTTACACGTTGCATGACCTTATAAAGGAAGAGTCCCAATCCATGACAGACTGTATCTGATTACAGAACTCTCTGAGATTCCTTGAGACATTCATTTTAGGACAAATAAGGAAAAAGCACAGAATATTCGCTCTTTTGCGTCACCACATTAGTCATGGTATTTGATACACTAAAGGAAGTGAAAATAATTTCACTCCTTCCCAATCTTTGACTTTTTTCTGTGCTGGGAAAACAATCTTTTTTCAAGAACTTGACATACATTTACACCAAGGAGTCTCCACACTCCCGCATGCTCCACCAGTGTGAGACAAGAAGGCAAATGATTAAAAATTGAAGCTGTCACACGTAAAGAGATTAATTTTCCTTCAAACCCATGTGTCCTCTGTCTGAGATTGCCCCAAACACGCCNTGAGATTTCCCCAAACACGCCTTGAGTTATTCTTTGCAGAAATAATGCCAGGCTAACAGATCACTTCAACAGAAATGCACTGGGAGAAAGCAGCACACAACACCTCACCCACTGAAACACAAAGCAAGTTACCTCTCTCTTGTTTCTTCTGGCAACTTTAAGAAATTCCATAAGGATCTGCAATTGGGCAGCATGGGTCTCCTGTAACACAGTAAAAGAGGAAACGTAACTCTTCCATGTACACTAAGAGAAACAAATATTCATTTTACACACAGAAATCCACACAGCACAAAACTACTTTCATTTCGAGGTTAGCAAGAGGAAAATAGCTTAAGGCAGTTTTAAAAATGGCAATTTTACTTTATCTCACGAGTCCTAAGGTTTTGTTTGGTTCACAACAAGTTTTTATGTGAAGGCAGCAGTCCTTGTAACAGTTCTTACTAGTAAGTTGAAATGCTTCTTTTTTTCTTTGGCTACTACACCTGGAATTGATTTTGGAATACAGGTTCCTCACAGACTCATCTTCTACCCTGGAAGATCATTAATAGCCACTTCATAATCAACACACTAAAGGATATAAAAAACACCTTCCCTAAAATTGACATTTATGCTTATGTAGAAATTATTGCTGAAGATTTCTCCACAGTGAAAGACAACAATAAAGTCACTGATGAAACTCAACCATCCCTTTCTAATATTTTCCCTAACAGGTTATTTACCTCAGCCATCAGCATAGTGTTTTCACCCAAACTGGCCAAGAACTTTACAGGGCAAGATAAAGAGAACTACAAGAGGAAAGAAAACTAAGACCTATATTCCAGCATTAATATAGCCCTAATCATATCCCAGCATTCCAAGACTTATTTTCACAACCTATGGAAGAATTTATTATTAAAGGACTGTGAACATACACTCAAAAAGTATCAAGACATAGGAGCACACAAAATCCATCAAAGGCAGAGGGGACAGGGAAAGTAAAGACATTAGAATACAAGAATACCACTTTTCTGAGGTTTTCTTACTCCCCATGCTCTGACAACAATGAAAGTGAAGCAAATAAAGCTAGACAAGAAAAATGCTTTTAAATTATTCTTTAAATGTCAGGTGTGGTTTCACTTTTTTCACACTCAGAAATATTCATACACTCAGTCACATGCTGCCTTTGCCTCAGATTTGTCACAAACGATGCAAAAAGGCTTACAGAGAAAAAAGTTCTTTTTCCCCACCATAACTTCACTGAACCACAATAAACATATTTACAAGTCCCCATGCAATAAGGCAACGTAACAGTTTTGCTAATAGTCAAGCATATTTTGGGGTTACTTCCTTTCCATCAGAACCAAGTTGTAAATATTGATTCTGTAAGAGTAAGTTAAGATATTCCCAATACAACTTTTCCTCACCTGTTTTAAAGCACTGTCAAAATCCACCCTCCTAATCAAAGTTCACTGGGTCAAATTCTCTAATAATCCAGTCTAATTTATAAGGTCTGGTTCTCATAACTTGAAAACAATCACTTGAAATGAACAGCATGGAATGGCCAAATACACAGAGAACTAACCCAAACCAACTACATTTCAGCTAAATCATAGGAACAGCTTGCTTCATACTGGATACATCTTCAAATCAGCTTCGTAAACAAGACATCTGAATTTTCCTTTCAAGCATTAAATACTGAAAAAGCCTTCAGGAAAGGTGGTCATTCGGATTCTGTTGGTTTCAGCAGAAATTAATGGGTGTGATCCCTTTCACATGCTCATTGTGTTTAATCTATATTCTGGATGTCTTCATGCTTATTACTAAGAAAGATCTGACATTTACTTGTGCAACAGACAATTAGCAAACTTCTTCACGTGCTTTTCTGTGTTCTGTGAGTCATTTTCTCTTATCCTCTTCTGTTTTCCCTGCTTGTTTATACAACCCTGCCAAGCAACAACATTATAAGCATGTTATGGGCATCCCAGCTGAAATGTTACTTCACTACAAAGGTCAGCAAAACAGTCACCTTTTAAACACCAGAGGAAATACTGAGCAATTAATTCGCCAATAGAATCTTGCTTCCAGGAAAAGGTATGAAAAGAACAAACTTCTAAATACACAGTGTTCATTTAAATAAGACAAACTTCTTACTGCTTCCAACTGCTTCTTCTTTTGCACCAGCAGCTCCAGCATCAGGTTGACATTGGCTAAGTCAAGATTGTCTTGATCAGTCCCCAACAAATCTTGAATTATCTGCCACCGGTGGCCATTCTAAAAAGAGAACAAGAAATGTTGGAGAGATGGTGAATCCAAGCCATCCAGCAACAGATATTAAAAGTAACATGGCAATATTTCATCCCTCTGTAAAATTGCAAAACAGTTTTCATGTATTGAAATTCCCAATTCTCCAATGTGTACAGGATATAGCTCCTCTGACCTAGTGTGGAACTTCTTATCTTATTTGGAATATATTTGTGCTTCATGAAAGCATAGTTGCTGCTGCTGGGAAGAGATTATTTCACAGCACCAATATTATCTGATTTGTGCCCCAGTTTCTGAGAATATGTTTCTATGGGGAGAAAGAAAAAAACTCCACATTTATCCAAGCTAAGCTGTACTACATCTGAAATACTGTTATGTGCCAATATCTTTTAATTTTTTTAAGCCCAAGTAATAGATAAAACCCTCATGCTAAACTCAGATCAAAGAAGGTAGTATCAGCTGATTTTTTCTACTGTTGCCTCTCACATTACTCCTCCTAAATGTAAGAGAAATCTGAAAACTGGGAAGAAGATGGAGCTCATCAGGTTGATCTCATTTAAACTGCCTGGAGCTGTGGAGGACTCCTCTGAGGACCAAAATATTACTATACAGCCCATTCTTCCCTGCAGGCCCTTTTCTCTTCTTCTTATCAATAAAAAAAGAAAAAAAGGTATCTTTAAGCACAGGAAAACCTGAGTAATAGGTTAATGCTAGCACAGCCTTACATCTAAAAGCCTCAGGAACCAACAGGAACAGCTGACAGGTCTAAAAAACATCAAAGAAACAAAGCTGGATTAAAAAATCCGGTCCTAAAAAAGCTATGACATTAAATCAAGATATTTAAATTGGTGAGAATTAGAAATGCCATTCAGTCTGAAGCAGGTATTTTCTCAGAGGTTGCGGCCTTTTTGTATTAACTAGATTAAGAAAAATAAAATATGTAACATTCATATAGAACACCCAACTTTTTATACAGCACTCAACAGAATCTGTGGAAACTACTCAGGCCAAAAACTCAATTTCCATCTGGAGAAACTGGAAAAAACCGCATGATTTTTAAGCAAGTGAACAGGATTTGAGACACATTTTAACATACTAATGCACTAGTTAATTGTACTGCTGCTAAACTACCCAAATGTTCAAACATGCCTTAACATGATTTCTTAATGAGACCACGACTATTGCATTTGCTGCAATGTGTCTTGGATGACTTCCCTTAATACCAAATGTAATACAAGGCCCATTAAGGAATGGGTACAAGAGCAACGTTACTCTTTTTATAGATATCTGTAATTTTTATTTGCTGCCAAAAGGTAGGCACAACACTGTTTTGGGCATGAAGTCATGGTAGATTGTCCACTTATTGGTAGGTATCAAAAATAGGTGCATCTACAGGCATAGATTTTAAAGAGTAAAACAAATTACCAAGAAGCTACTGTACATGCCTTCAGGTCAGTTGTGTGCACTTCAAACCGTATCTGGTTTACGCATATTTTATATTAAATGTAGTATATGCATATTTTATAATTAATATAAAAACTTACTGTGAGTAAGCCAATGAATCTTTAAAGAATGCTCTTTTCAAACACCCAAAGCACTGGTTTCTGCAACACAGCCCCTAAATTAATACCACTTTAATATAAGCTTTTAAAAACAGGGGCTCCATGATTTCTAATATTATTTTGCAATCTTATTTATGAACTACAAAAGACAAGGATAGCAGGACAAATATGCAAGTTTATTGGCTCATGTCATATATTCTGTTTGATCTTAACAAGAGCATCCACAGGTGCTGCACAGAGGTTCTGACAAACTGAGGACACAGATCATGCTCTGATTCTGTGACATGAAGCAAGTCTAGAAGATATCCAGGCAGTTTTACGTGGCATCTGAACCAGAACACTAGACTCCAAATGTATCTTTCTCCCTCTTGTGGTTGGTATTAGCCTTCCTCCAGTTTCCTGATGGAACACAGCTTCTCACATGTGATCAGACAAGCCCATGGCACCTCTGATCATTCACTGCTCTCATCGTAGCTGTAATTTCCAACACTGAATGAAAATTATTGCCCTTAAACAAGTGTACTTCCATGGGCAGTTTCCCAGGGCACATGCAACGCACCAAAAGACACTTGCCTGTGCTAACACAGCTTCTCTCTACACATAGTGCTGGTGGGAAGAACAGGAGTTAACAAGGTAGAAGGGATCTACTGCCACTGATATTGGTATTATTCCCTCTTAAAGCAAATTAAAGCATCAGCTCAACAGTGCAATCTCTTGTCAGTTAAGTCACATAATTACAACTGCTGCACAGAATCATTAAATAAATATAAAGTAAAAAAGTTGGAACATACGGTGCTACTCACTGAATGGTCCAGTTTGAGTCTTTTCTCCTCAGATCTTTGCTTCTGTTTAAGAATTAATTCATTAACTAAAAAACACAAATAAGAGGTCAAAGAGGTGGATTTAAAGTTCACCAAACCAATATGGAAGATTCCACTTCAATATTTTTACTTTAGTTATTAATTCCACAGCAGGATGTTTATCAGTAATTAAAACAGTAGAATATGTCTCCCACTTTTTTTCCTTAACAATTTATTCCTTGGTGGTTTTTTGTAACAAAGATTTTTTTTTTAAATCATCAACAATTACAAAGTCTGCACATTCTCCAAACTGATTCAGTTCCTTTTTTTAAACACCCTTGGTTCCTTGAGAAAGTTTTTCAACTCAAAGGCAAAGGTATATCACAGAGGAATATGAGGGAGATAAATCAGGTAATGTTCTGTTACAGGTAAAAAAAATAAGGACAGCTGAACAACTTTTTCCTTGAATTACCATGTGCATTTTTAAAGACATAATTTTGCCATAATTTAATTTTACACCAATCTAGTGAATGGTGCAAAGAGAAAGATAACTTTAGCCCTTTGCACACATATATAAACAAGTTCTTCCCCCTCCAACACATACCTCAAATCCCTGGACACAGGGGCATGGAAACACTCTTTGGCCCAACATGTACTCCAAGACTGCCTCAGCACCATCTCCAGCACACCATGATTAAGTCTAAATCAGATGCCCACTTCTGAAGCATTCCTTGGCTACTGTGGCTTTTCAGACATTCATTATTAAATGGGTATCTCAGCACATGAAACCGAGATTTGCTTTAACTTGGTATTTCACACAGGTTTCCTTCAATCTTTTCTCCACAAAACTAAGTTTTAAACTGTATTTCCACCTAGCAACATTTCCTCCCTATTTAAGAAGTAATTAGAATAGCATAGAGGTATATGTATGAATATTTTCTCTGTATCTAATTTACACCTACATCCATCTTATGGGCCTCACTACAGCAGCCAAAATAGCACAGTATCTAATACAGCCTGTGTCCAAGCTTTGTAAACAGGGCATGTTCTTTATTATTAGGCAGACAAGAGTGCAGGAAAACAAAAGTAAAGAAAGATTCACATCTCCAGCCGTAAGAAAAACAACTTTGCTTTTCATAGTATGGAAACAGCAGCAAGTTAATCTCACTACTGTCACTCAGCACACAGAACTGCTGGAGGCAGCACAGTATTAACAATTTATACTGCTAACCTTTTTTATATAAAAATGACAACCAAAGGGCTGATATTTGGATTTTGTTTCCAACATCCAGAAGACTGTAATTTACAGGACAAATTTACATGTGCCTGCCTTCCTTAACAAGTAAGATGTTTCTCATGCAAGCAAGCCTAAAGCTCACCTAAGAAGTTAGGATAAAGATGATCTATGTTGTCCACAACATAGTTGCATTTGGGACATCTGTTATTATCCTCCAGGCTCTGGTGAATACATTTATAGCTGTTCAAAAACATAAAAACAAGAAACAAAACAAGTGAGCACAAGGTAAATAATATCAGCCTTAGACAAGGTGCACTGTTTGTGTTGCCAGCTAACAGTTGTGCTGCCAAGAACCTACAGTGGAGTCAAAATGTTCCAGTGTTTGAACTCAGAGCGTGCTACAGCAGAAAGACAGCAGAGTTTTCTGGCAAGATTACAGAAGTTAGTCAAGTACTTCACTCATTTCCCTGAGGATTACTGCAATGTGGATACTCCAGACACAATACCATCTCAAATTCATGCTCCCCACCACTTCCACAGGCAGAGGTAGCAAACAGATTGAATTATTCAGAAGCAACTCTTCTAGATTAGCCGAATACTTCACAACTGACATTAAAAGCATTTTAGGTAATTGAGCAGAGGAAACACCTTCAACTTCTCATCTTTCCTCCCACCCACGGCTGCTTTTCTCACTATCAGTGACTTCAACAGCGCTCTCTCTTGAGCTGAGGGACAGAGAAATGAGAAGATGCACTTTAGCATCAAGTTTAAGCATCTCACTAGGAACCTGCTTAATGTTAGGTCCTGATAGAGACACCAGCTGGTGACATTGCTCCTCCACTCCTTCCAAATAAAGATATTTCACTGTTTCTCACCTTGGACCTCTAAAAAGTTACAGGTCACAGGGATAAAGTGTCGCCACAGAGGGCACAAAACTGGCTGTTGTCTTACCTGTTGCAAGTCAAAACTCTTCTGAAAGTTACCTGAATCTGCTGCTCGAGGAAGTACTTTATACTACTATAATGTTACTTCTTACAAGGTTTGTTTCTAATTAGCAGACACTGTAAGAGTATAATATAGACAGGACACTATGGTTCAACATCTATACCATCCCTAGAGGAGAGGAGCAGCAGCAAGTGGTTCCAGAAATGCCCCTGGAGGGTTCTTGCACTTCTCCATGAAACATTTGCTCCTCATGACAGCCAGAGATAACACACCGAAAAGTAAGAGGGGCCAGGCCAATTCAATACAACAGGAAAGCCTGAAGCACATCTTCTCTTACAAGTTTTAAAATAATTGCAATATACAATGTACAAGCCACTTCAAACTGTGCACAAAGGCAAGGAGGAGCTGCCAACATTGCTCCCAACACCTCTAGAGAGGTGATGCCAATAGAGGTAAATTAACAAACTGTTCTCACTCTGTGTAGTGGGTGTTACCAGCAGTTTATGAACATTTTATTTCTTTAAGATATGGTGGCACAGCACTATTTGGTTAAGACATTTAGTTGTTTGTTTGTTTTTTTTAATCTAACAGGTACCCATCTTTTAAAAATTTATTTGAACCTCTTTCTTCAGTGTAGGGAGAAGAGACAGAAAAGAAACTCAGAAGGAAAGGGAATCACAGCAGCACCTGTCTGCACATGCACATTGCATTTTATGCAGTACAAGAAATCAAATATTACCAGAAGCTGTGTCCACATTTCGTCATGTAGGCTTCTTCAATCATATCAAAACAGATGGGGCTGAAAACAAAGCAAAACAAAGATTAGAAAGATGTCTTTTTTATGTTAAAATACGAAGAAAAGTATTATTTATTCAAAGCAGCCACCTAATTATGCTTAGGTAATAATTTCCTATATTTAAAATGGAAGGGCATACTAGTGCAACAGCAACCAAGCAGTATAAAGATCAAAAGGGCAATCAACAGTTCTTTGAACTCTGAATGATACTGCAGTTTGCTACAATTAGAAACCAGGTAAGTGTTCACTCTAATGCTTTTAACACCTGCAGACAACCCAAACAAACCCAGAGAATCTTCAACAGGCAAGGCTGCAGAAGAACTTTCTAAGTATCTGTACTAGGTTTCAAACAAAATGTAAAAAACTCTGACTTTTTAACACGAATATTTATAAGAGAAACCAAAACTAGTTGCTCCTTTTTTTTTCAGCCAACAGCTATCTATAATTTTTATAAGTGGCACAAAGAGGCAGAGCAGATCAGAAACAGTAATGTCATGAGAACAAGGACTAGTAAGTGGGTGGAGAACGTGCCAACGAGGGGGTGTGCCTGCAGAGCAGTGCCAGGGTTGAGGCTGCAGGAGAGCAGGATGAAACCAACAGGCAGCAGGTGATACAAAGCCAAAGATGGGAAAGGTAGAATAACTGGTTAGAGACCAAAGCACAGCCAGTGCTCCGGCAGGGATCGCCAAGAACCAAGCAGGGACCTGAAGGGAAGGACGTGCAAGCAAGCAGTGCTCCACAGGAACCTGAACACACAAGAGACAGGAATCCAGTGAGACGGGCAGTGGAAGAAGTCTGGCTCATCAAATGTCTGACATGTTTGAAAGGAAAATGAAACACAAATGAAAGAAGAGGAGAGCTGCATCCATCATACTTCCAGTGACTCCTATGGCTGCTCTCCCTGATAACTGGTGAGATTTGCTGTCACATACATACTCATCTCCAGGTCTTGGCCAGCTATCCAGCAAGATGTCATGGGCAGCAACATCACAATTCTGCACATAACACATGGATCAGCATGTCACGAGCTTCACCTTGTTTTCAATGCCTTACAGAGATCCAAATGCTCTCCTCTCACTCTCACAAGTCCACACCAATCTCTGAGAGGCATTCGCTACCACTTGATTTCTTCAGAAATAGCCTCCTCCCACCTTCTGCCAACAAGACAATTCTCTCCGAATGAGCTGTTAATAAACTGTTAACAACTTCTGCAAAGCAGGAATCGTTTTTGCATCCAAAACCCCAAACCCAGATCAGACTCTGAAAAAAGCAATACTTGTCTGAGCAGCGGAGCACCTCCACAGAAGGCATTCCCCTATTCTGTAATTTATTTTAGATTATACTAACGTTCGTTACCCCATTAGGAAACAAATGTTACAAAAACAGGAGGGAGGAAATACCTCTTAAATACTTGTTAAGGCCATACAGGTGAAGCTGTGGTCCCTGCTAATGCCCCTGCTCTGAATCACCATACTGGAAAACACGGCTGTCATGAAAAGTGTCCAGCCTAACACACAAGCCAGGTGGTCTTAAATATTCCACCAAATCGCCTGTACGAACACAACGTAAAGGCAAACGAATCAAACCAGAATGCCACTCTCTGAACCAGGTGAGCCATCTCAAAAGAGTGAGCCTCAATAATAACTAATACACATCTGTCCCTCTTCCAGCCTGACAGACCTTCTTCTACACTTGTCTTGAGTGGCACCAACTTCAGGAGTTCAAGGCACCTTTTTCAAGTTATTTAGTTTCAAGCCACTGTTAAATCAGAATAAATTATGACCAAACTCAGCCAACACAGGTGGATTATTAGCAGGCAAATAAGGCATCTCTGAATTCTATTAGCTGGCCTTTAAAAAAGGAAGTCAAAGCCTTATGGTTAGATGAGTATTTAAGGTAGTTTCTCCCCACTGGCACTGGTGATGAACGGTTTAACTTCTTCACCTTCTTCTAGTCACACTTTATAACTGAGGTATGTGCTCTATGTGTCACGTTAGGAACTGCTATTCCCAACAAGGTCAGATGTGATCCTTCCAGCACGCTCCTAATGCCCTGCAGCAATCAACAAGGCTGTAATGCACCTCTGGATGCAGAACATCACAAATTAGAGCTAAAATAGGAAGATTACCTCCTAACATGCCAGTCACACGAGATCACTGTTCCCAAACTACTCCTTCATCCCAGTTTGATTGGAAGAGTGACAGAGCCAAAATAGTTGAGAAAAAGCAATCAGAGCCAACAAATATAGCTACTCAGTACCAAGGACATCATTAATGGTACTGAAGTTTCCATTATTAACTGTTTCCCCCAAAATGATGCCTGATTTACAAGTGGAAACAAGACTGATATGTTTTAATACTTACTGAAGCCAAGCTGGCTGCAACACATGAAAGTTGCTACCCAACAGTTGTTTGAAGTTAATCTAACACAAAGGGAAAGAAAGAAGTGGAGTGATGGGGACTTGAGACATACTGCAGTTTGTAGTACACACTGAAACAGGGAAGCAGAAGAATGGTGAAATCAAGGCTTCTGTGCATGAGGTAGCTTATTCTCTACTTGTCTTAAGCGGCAGAGTCAGGTTTAAAGGATGCAGATGACTTCAGCAAGTCAAAAATGGCACTGATCTCTAGGAGATAAAGCATCAGTATCTGATAAACACTATTTTTTAATCCAGCACTGCAAAGGCTTACCATTCTTTCTCTGCGGGGCAGACCTCAAACATTTTAAACATCCATTTCAACCAAGTTCATGGCTCTAAGTTTTGCCAGTTGTTTTCCAGGCACCTCTCAAGAGTACTAATGTCACCCTACTGCTACACAAACACCTGACTGAAATGGTCACTAGGAAATTTAAACACACTTCAACAGCAAACAAGATTCACTACAGTGCCTGCCTCCTATTCAGCTCCTCTCTGGTCTAATCAGAGAGCAAGACTTGCTGCAGGCTCTGTCCTTCCCATGGAAGGTGGCCAGATTAAAGATCACTGCTCTTGCTATCTACTCACTATGAAGCTCTAATATAACAATGGGTACTAAGACTCCTTGTACATGGTATGCAAACAGCTTGCTGTGTTTTTAGTTTGTGACTTCAGGGCACATTTGCAGTATTTCTTACTAAATTTGCTTTCCAGATCACAGACACAGGAACAAGTACACTCAGCCCATGCCTGGATTAACAGGTAACCGGTTGAGGAAAGAACTGGTTTTAAAAATCCATGAACCTGCAAGACCAGGTGGCTTACAGCCCTTCCCACAGCTCAGCTGTGGGGTTGGGTGCACATGTCCAGATCAGCATGCAACACCCCCTCTTCCATATATTACTTTGCCAGAGCTCAGAAAGGACTGATATGAAGCAGCCACTGAAGAGACAAGTAAGATCCACTCCATCCAGGGAGCAAAGCAGATAGTAACTGCTTTTAAAGAGGTTTAGTCAACCACTCATTGGGAGGGCTAATACAAGGCCTGGGAAAACTAAGCAATTACATTACTGGGCAGGAAAAAATCCTCTGATTAGAGGAGGCCCTTTCAGACATTCTCCAGGGAAGTGGAAAGACACCTGGCTACAGGAAGAGCACAAAAATACCTTCATATTCTGCATCCTGCACTAAGAGAAACAAAGTTTTCCCATTTATAATAAAGCTGTCCAATAAGTCAGACCTATTTACACTCGTGACTGGAGTTACACATTTCCAGGCAGAAGCTGACATACACCACAGACAGGACACTTGCAAACTCCTGAGCATACACTTGCTAAACATTTCACAACCCGAAGTAGCAACACATGCCAATGTTTACCTTAGAGCCTCTGCCTCACTTGAGACAGTGCTTTCAGAAGACAGCAGGGAGGTCACACATATTAACACTACTGAGGGAATTTCCACTTGCACCTTGATGTTCAAAACTCACCCAAACTTGCTTACTCTTTCCCACCTTCCATCTGGTACTGGCATCATCTACCACTGAGTTTACAGGTATGGCTAACAGCAACTCACAGCTCATGTTCAGAAAAATTATCAGGTGTTCTCTGCACCTGGCAGCATCTTCAGTGTGTCCTTACAGAGGCAAAAAGGGCATATGGGAAACTTCTGTTTCTTACACTGAGATATGTAAAGCTTCTTTAAATCAATTATTTAAACTTACACACACCTACCTTCTTGGACATTGCGCAAAACTCCAGAGCTGCCCAGTTCAGTTTATTTCTACATAACTGTATTGCTAATTCAAATAAAAAAAGATGGATACTGTAATTTGAAGCTAGAACAATAATAAGTAAGAACAAGCCCTTTAGCCCACAGAAAGAAACAGAAGTGAAAAACCCAAGTTAACTATAATCATTGTCTGCTCTTAATGTTTCTGACCCACACTTCAATACACTCAATGTGGCTCTTGTAAATACTAAGAAAATTTTTCCCTGAGTACTACTAAGCTGATTTCTTTCCTCTCACTTGTTCAGTCAGTAGTGCTTCCCAATGAGGAGAAACCAGCTAATTACAGGTTCTCCTTGAAGCATGCACAGTACTTACCTGCAGAAAAAAACCCAAGAACCTCAGCTTTTTGAATCACCTAAAAATACTTCAAGTCTTATGGGTGTAATTTCCTTTCCAAACCCCTCATTTCTACAACAGACAACAAAATAGGAAATAAGAGCTGACTAGAAAGGGCAGGGAGCCATGCCGGCAGCACACTAGTGCCAGAGTGTAAGGGTGTAGAGGGAACAGAAGAGAATGGACACTTATAATTGTGTTTGTACCCCATGACCAGAAAACCTGTGAGCAACAGAGCTCACACTAAGAGCTCTTAAATCCACCTAACACGGGCTAGAGCCAGAGCAGGGCATTAGCTGATGCCAGCCGTCCCCTCATCCCCATTCTGCTCCTGAGCAAACTACTAACTACAGTAATAAGCAGTCATTTTTGACTATTACTTATTCCTAGTAAGAATTAATTACTCCTTTTTCTGCCACTAACTTCTTAGCAGCTTCACGTTCTCACTTCAGTAGCAAGGGTATTTTCTATCAACTCTGCTAAACAGTTTACAAGCTGTAAAGTTAAGCCTACAGGGTTTTGAGACAATATCTCTCCTGTGGGAGATGCCTCACATCCAGTCCTCACCTGTAAGTCAGAGCTTAAGTAAGAGCTGTCAAAATCATCTTGGAAGCTGTGGCCCACTTTTCTTCTTCTTTTTCTTACTATTTCCTTTCCATACATGACTTTCCTACAACTTGATCTTTTTCCCACTACCTCTTCCCTGTTTGCCTTTCTCAGATGCAAACATCTAACCTCACTTCCTGTTCTCATATTTTTGCACATCCAAGCAGCCACAAAAATCAAACCTACTTCTTACGTTGGGAGGTTTGAAACCCACCAGCAACAGGTTCTATTCCAAACTGCAAATTACCAACAGTTTTCAAACCATGTCACAGTGGGCCTTAGTTTACCAGTTGTGTTGAAAGGTGATTTCCAACTATGAGCTACAGCTCTGGCTAGATGTTAAAAAACAACAGCTGAAAAATGTTTATCCCACCACAGAAGAAATTCCCTACTAATTTGGTTTTAGGTGCCTGCCTGACACAACACTTACTGCTGTTTCAAACTAGACAACCTTTCCCAGCAACACAGGCAAACCAAGCCAGCTTTGCTGGAGCTATCAACCACCACAAGGCTCCTTGGAGTCCCATCCAGAGGGGCACTAAACCCTTTGCTGAATCCTCTTCCAAAGATCAGAGGGCTCCAGACCATTTAAGGTCACATGGTCCAGGAAAACAAGGCAGTTGCGGAGTTGTCAGAACGCTGTGAGGAAACATCTCGTGCTGCAGGGCCTTTCCAACAACTTGCGTGCACTCAAGGAGGAACCTGCCAGGAATAACCTGATTCTGCTTAAAAATAGAGAGGGTGGAGGCAATGTGCTACACAGGGCCAAAACCAGACAAAATCACAGAATCAGCTAGGTTGGAAAAGATCATCAAGTCCTATCTATGACCCCACACCACCACATCAACTAGACCACTGAGTGCTATGTCCAGCTGTTCCCTGAATAGCTCCAGGGATGGTGACTCTACCACCTCCCTGGGCAGCCCATTTCAATATATAATCAACCTTTCTGTGAAGACATTCTTCCTAATATCCAACCTAAACCTCCCCCAGTGCAGCTTAAGGCTGTGTCCTCTTGTCCTGTAGCCAGCTGTCAGAGACAAGAGTCTGATCCCCACACAGCTGCAACATCTGGTCACAGAGTTCTAAAAAGTGATAAAGTACCCCCATGAGCCGCCTCTCCTCCCTAGGCCACCCCTCTCCCGTCCCAGCTCCCTCAGCTGGTCCTGGTGATCCAGCCCCTTCCACAGCTCCGCTGCCCTTTACTGGACCAGCTCGAACACCTCCATGTCCTTCCTGAAACTGAGGCCCAGAACTGGACACAGCATTGGAGGTGTGGCCTCACCAGAGGCCAGTGCAGAGGGACAGTCACTTCCCTAGTCCTGCTGGCCACACTATTTCTGATAGAGAGAGGCACAAAAGAGGGAAAACCCCCAAAGCCACAATGCCCGGAGGGCAGCAGCCGTTCCAGCGCCAGGAGGGGCTGCCGGCA
>WEKY01048751.1:346511-374933 GCA_013390045.1 Picathartes gymnocephalus | reverse complement strand
CCGCGCCCCCTGAGGGGTGGGGCGGGGCGGGGCCGCGCTCCCCTCACGGGCGGGCAGGAGCCGGGGCTGCTGGGGCTTGGGGTTTTCCCCGCATAGCCCCGGCCAAAACCTCGACGACCGATCGGGGCCGTGGGGCCGGGCGAAGGGTGTGGGCCACGAGCTTGCCAGCCCCGCCTGAAGCCGCTCCCCCTGACAACACGTCTTGTGGTGCACAATGCTGAAGGGCAGGTCTGTTGAGAAGAGGCTGAGGGAGCTGGAGGGGCTCAGCCGGGAGAAAAGGAGGCTCAGGGGTACCTTCTCGCTCTCTACAACCACCTGACGAGTTTGTGGCCGGGTGTGGGTGGGGATCCACTGCTAGGCAACCAGCGATAGGACAAGAGGACAGTCTCTACCTCAGGGGAGGTTCAGGCTGGGCATAGGGAGGAACTTTTTCACGATGGAGGGTAAATATGTATTGGAATGGGCTGGCCGCGGAGGCGGTGGAGTCACTGTCCCTGGAGGTGTTTAAGGAAAGACTTCCCGTGGTACTCGGTGCCGTGGTCTCAAGGTGCTGTTGGGTCATAGGTTGGACTCGATGACCTCACGGGTCTTTTCCAACCTAATTGAGTCTGTGATTCTGTTATCTCCCTCAGAGCACTGAGGGGAAGGCAGCCAGCCCTCAGAGGGGAATGTGCCACGCTGTCACTCAGAGACCCTCCGTGCACACCGTGAGCTCCCAGCACCACTGAGAGATCCCGTGAAGGCAGGGCTGACCTCTCACAGGATGTTCTTCACCTGCAGTTACACCTTAGGTGTGTAACCTAAACGGCAGCTCTAAGCATGCTGAGCTTTATCCTGAGCATCAGGTGCCATCCAGCCCCACAGAAAGAAGTGGATCCATGGACCGAGGCCAATTTTGTGAGGTTCAACAAGTGCCAGGTCCTGCACTTGGGTCACAACAACCCCAGGCAGTGCGACAGACTGGAGGAGGAGACAGCCTAGTGGAGCAGGACCTGAGGGCGCTGGTCAACAGCAGCCACTCCTCAAGTGCTGTGTCCAGTTCTGGGACTCTCCCTGCAAGAAAGACTTAGAGGGACTGGAGTGGCTCCAGAGAAGGGCAGTGGAGCTGGGAAAGGGGCTGGAGGACAAGTCCTCTGAAGAACGGCTGAGGGAGCCGGGGAGGGGGGCTCATGCTGAAGAAAAGGAGGCTCAAGGGGGACTTTATCACTCTAAAACTCCCTGACTGGAGGTTGTAGCCAGGTGGGGATCAGGCTCTGCTCCCAGGTAACAAGTGACAGGACAAGAGGAAATGGCCTCAACCTGGCCAGAGGAGGTTCAGATTGAACATCAGGAAGAATTTCTTCATGAAAAAGGTTGTTAAGCATTAGAACAGGCTGCCCAGGGAGGTGGTGGAGTCACCATCCCTGGAACTGTTCAAGAAATGACTGGACATAGCACTCAGTGCTCTAGTCTGGATGACAAGGTGGTGATCAGTCACAGGGTGGGCTTGATGATCTTGGAGGTACTTTCCAACCTAAATGATTCTATGATTCTGTGAAAGATGTCTGGTGATGAGTGAACAGCTTTTCTCGAGCTTGAGCCAGTTCTCTGCTGCCTGGGTAAGTGGGAATCCCAATGGTGAGGACCACAGTGAGTTCCTGTTTCCCAACAGCAGGCCTGAGTTTTACAGAAGCAAGGGCAGACTAGTTTCTGAACAAGGTAATTAGTAAAGTGTTGATAAAGGGTGCCCCAAAGATGTTTTGGGTGTTGTGAGAAGTGTTGCCCCCAGATCCAGCCTTTTGCAAGCCAAACGGAAAAGTTCATGAAACACAGCACTTGTCAACTCCTTGGCTCAGCCAGAAGTACTGTGGAGAGATACCTGCTGCTCCCTTGCATTTCTCTTTCAACAGCCCATGGAAAGATATTGCCTCCTTTGCATTGAGTAACTGTATTTTCTGCAGTCAGCTTTACTTGTCTAGAGTTAAGGAGGCAGCTGGTGAAACACTAGGGCATTCCCTGAGGAGGGTAATCCTAAACCCAGCTATGGGAAAACGCCCAAAAACTGCAACACTCCTCCCAGTAGGGACAGCAGAGCGAGCTGTAAAACCAGTATGAGAGCTGGTAAAACTGGTCTGAGAGAAAAAAAAAGGGTGCTTCAGGTAGGCAGTATTGGTCAGGAGACCTCCCAGGCATGCAACAGGGCCGGCAGGGATGCTGGATGACAAATGTCCCAAAGGCAGCACGGCAAAACACAGCTCAGGATTTACCCTGGAGATGTGGCTGAAGGGGCAGAGCTGTGGTGTGCTCCTCCTGACCTCCCCTCTCACAGGTGCTTGAAAACCCTTGGGTATTTGCCTCTATGTTTACCCCTCATGTTGGGAAAAATCACCAAGGCAGTCTGCAAAACCCAACACTTCTCTGACGGATTCGATTTAAGCCAGAAAATTCAAAGGCAGCTTCCCTGTAAGATCCAGGTCAGCAGTCTCACCTTTACAAGCTGACATCAGCCATTAGAGTCACTCCCATGATTTAACTCCTTGTTGCTGTTATTAAAAAAAAAATGAATATAGTTTTGGGGGTTCTTTTTGGTGATTTCTTTTGGGTTTGGATTTTTTATTTTTAGCCACTGGGTTCCTCTGCTTTCTGTAAATAGCTTTCTGACAGGCAGGTCTCAGGACTAGCTCCATAAAGTCATTGAAATGTAGTGACTCCCCTTGTTTTCAGTGGAAGCAAAAGAGAATTGCTGTTATTTAGACCTTTATTTCAGCCTGGCTGTTGGTGTCTTTGTGCATCTTATTTTCTATTGCTAAGAGAAAGGAAAGTCTAATTTCCTTGTCTTCCAGAGGGATCAAAAGCTTTATGGATGAGTGTCTACAATGGACTTTCAGAAGCAGGAGGCAGTAGCATTGGCAGTAGCACAACCCCATGCTTCACACTGAAATACTGGCTGATCCTTGAAAACTCTTGCTGATGCCATTACTGACTGAGCTCCAGGGAGGAAAAAATGGCACAGGCGAAAGCTGTTAAAGATCAAATATGTGACCAATTATGCCCATATATAATTGGCTTTCACAACATCCCCTGTACCTGGCAATGAATGTGTCACCTAGCACTTCAATACCTAGGGAAGATCTCCCTGATTCCTGAGCTTTAGGATACCATTATAAGCTCTTGGACACCCTCAAAGTGAAAACCTTATTTTCACTGCCCAGATACATCTGGAGCAGCCTCTGGCTCCTGGAGCCACTTCTTTCCTGGGGTTACTTTGCATTACCTGTTCCATGATCCATGTATGCAGCCTAAGGGAAGGTTTGGTGCTATTTACTGGAGATACCTGTGTGTTGTATCAGGAAAAAGGACATGGATAAAGTCTTCCAGTTTTAAGGTTCACTGCTGCTGGAACAGTGGTTTGTCAGTTATCTTCTAGTTCTTGTTAGCACCAAATGAGCTCTAAGAATTAATTTGATTTAGTCCAAGTATCAATGACACTGTGATTACTCTCAATGGCCAGGGTACAAGAGTGAAACATGACAGATCAGCTGTGAGAGGTTTCTCTGTCTCCTTCAGCCTTTGCACTGCCTGCAGGCCAGAATCCTGCATTGAAGCACAACTTGTGATGGGCTCAGGACAGAGGGGAAGGTCTTGGTGTGGGGACACCTGCACCTTCATGTAGCACACTCTTCATAGGGTCCTGCTTCCAGAGGATTGCCTGTGTTTCCTTACTTAGTCTTAATGGAGATATGTCTGTCGGCCTTCAGAGGTGTGTGGATCAAGCAAGGAAAGCAAACATCGCCCATTCCTGAGTGTCCTGAAACTGAGGCTGCAAACAAATCAGTTTCTTTGGGATAAGCTGTCTCCAGCTGTAGTCCTCAGTGCTTATTTCACACAAAGAAACTGGTATTTCTGACAAATGTACATTTCGTAAGACTGACTGTAGGAATCTGCTCTTACTTTTCTGTATTTTTCAGCCTCTGATGACAGTCACTGACAATGTCCCAGCAAAGTATCAGTTCTCATCCTGTGCAAAGAGGGAAGACACACTACCCATGGCATTAAAGGAAGGAGCAGACAGATATTGTCTATAGATGAATGAACTTTAATAGCAGTGTAAGATTCTGCTCTTTTGAGTACATAAACCCTACTTAATACAACCCCCGAATTGGTGACACTTACAGCCACAGCTCCATTTACCTGTGCAACAAGCAGCTGCACCCACGATATCCAGTGGCAGCACTACCATGGAAATCATTAATCATAATCTCTGCATGGATCATCCTGCAGGGAGACTAACACTTCTTCCACACAGAGTGATCCATGAGCCTCATGCCTGGGGGAAGGGACAGTCACCTCCTAGGCTCCAGGCTCCATTCTGGACTGTTGATGACTCATTAGGAAAATTGCTTCTGCTTCCGTTTCTGATCCTGCTGCTGTCACCTAATTTCCACTGCGTCCGTTAGTCCGTCCAGGAGCTCAGCAAACCCTGCTAGGAACTGCCACCCTGGCTTGGGAATTGCTGCTCCAGAGGTTATTAGAGAACTTTATTAATAATCATTGCATTAACCTCTCAGCTAGCCAGTGATAGAAATGCCATTTCTCCCATTTTATGGCTGAGAAAAATGAAGCGTAGACAGATTCATCACCTGGTTACAGAGTCAATGGGAATTCTTAATGCTCCATAAATCTGAAAATTAGGCTGTCAGCAACTTCTGAAGTGAACCTGCAGCAAAGCTATTCAGGAGACCTAGTTCCTACCCATCAGGTACATCCTTCCCCCAGTCTACTGAGGAAACCAGGACACATCTCTGAATTTCAATTCCTGCTGTCAGGCACAGAAACTTGAGGATCTGGAGGGGATGGAATAACACAGCTCTGCTTCCTGCCCACAGCAGACATCTCCTTCACAGTGAAGAGCCCTGAGGAGGGGGCATGATGCACTTGATGACCATGCTTTGATACAGAGGTAGGAACTAATTGCTCATATAGAAACTCAGGTATGTGTCTGGTCATCACCTGAAACCTGACTGTGAAAGATTATTTTGTTGTTAAAATATACAATTTAGGTTAACCCAGGCTGCTTGGGATATGAGAACAGCAGGAACTGTGGGGGACTGAGTTGGTTGGTTGTTTTTTTAATTTCTTTTCTAGTTTAATAGTGCAAAAGCAAGTAGTCCTAGGAGGGAGGATGCTTAGAGACATCTAGTCTATTTAAGATTATACAGAGTTCTTAAAAAAAGTTTTTTCAATGCTTTATAACAACACCTTTGCTGCTTGCAAGATGAAATTTGATGCCTCAGCCTTAGGCTAGCTGACATAGGGATTTTAAGCAAAAATGGTTTAACCCCTTTCAGAAACAAAGAATCAGCAAAAATAAAATATTTAAATTTATTTCTGTGCTTAAAAAGATCCAATCTTTTAAAGGAAAAAAAAGAAAAAAAGAAAGTGGTATATGGTAGAGGTGTCCTCTTTGCACTGCAAACAACTACATCATTCTGGTCTTCTGAAGATAAATTTGACTTGATTGAACTAAAATGAGGTTAAAATAATTTGGTGATTCTTCTGTAATACTGAAATACTCTCTTCAAAGTTTCCAGGCTCTACAGAGGCCTGAAGAGAAAATGTCCATGCTCTTTTAATGTGTGTGCACTGAAGCAAAGCTACAGAGGAGCCTGACCTACAGCAGCAGAAATACCTGATTCACTGCTCAAAATTATGAAATTCCCTTTACACAGGAAAAATGATGATACCATCTCATTATTGGACACCACATTGTAACAGATGTGTCCGGGGGTAGAGTGAAGGTTCCCTTATGGCACGTCCTTTTGCTCCAAGAGTGTTTGACCTTGTATTCAGAGTAGGTTTTCTAGGCAAATATTAACTAAACCCTCTGCTTGGTATAAGCATGGATAGAGATGGTTTCTCACACACACAGGCTTGACCCAGACTCAGTTCGTGCAACCCCAGGTCTGGGGATGCTGAAGCTCTGCCAAACTCTCTGGTTCTCGTGCAGTGCAGCACCAATGCTCAGCTGTTCCTTACCTGCTGCCATTGACATCCCCCAAACCTGGCCAAACTCAGCCCCTGTCATCATTCCCACTCAGCTAATACACCATATCTACATACCACCATGACCAAATTAACTTCTTGTCTAACTGTAATAATCATTTTAATAAAGATGATTTTGGTATCTATCAATGTCTAGGCTGATTTCTCTCCCACAAAATATGATGGCAGTGATGTAGTTATGTGCCCTTACAGTATGAAACAAGTCTATTTAGTGGACTGCATTTGGGTCTTTGAACATGAGCACGTGCTGCTGTCTCTGAAAACTCCCTCCTTTAGTATTATGGAAGGCAAAAGTCATAGAACCACAGAATGGTCTGTGTTCTTTGAAGGGACTTGATTGATCATCCAGCCCCCTTTCCATGGGCAGGGACACCTTCCACTAGACCAGGTTGCTCCACGCTCCATCCAATCTGGTCTTGAACACTCCCAGGCTTGGGGCAACCACAGCTTCTCTCTTTTAGCAGACAAATAAGGAGAGGCAGCATCATGCCAAGTGTCAGGACCTTGGGGGCACCAAAAAGTGTTGATTGCCTTGAGCAGCCTCATCTGGGACCTCTGTCCACATGTTCTCTGGCAGTTGGCCCAGGGACTTTATTTAAGGTCATCCCAGGACTTCTCTCCTTGCTTGGGATATAGGGTGATGATGCCTAACCCTCTCTTTGGGTGGGACCTGGTGCCTCTGCTGTTAGGTAGCTGTTTTCCAGTCCTGCCTCTTCTGCTGCTGCCTTTGGATGGGCCTAGGACCTGCCTCCTCTGCTGTGTCTGAGAGCTGGTGGACCCTGTTAGCAGAACCCAGCCCTCCCTGCTGTGCTCAGGCTGGACCCTTCTTGATGAGTGCCCTGCTGTGCTGGGGTTACCCTGGGCTCCTGGCTTGTCCCCTGCGTGGGGCAGCCCTCAGCTCCTTGGCTGCTTCCCCTGCCTGCTGTGTCTCTGCTGGGCTGGGTGGATGGCAGGTGGCAGGGGTTAGTGCTGCAAGAACCTCCCCAAGAGTCAGCTGTTGGTTTGGGGTAAGCTGTCATAGAAAGTCATAGAATCTTAGAGTGGTTTGGGCTGCAGGGGACCTTAAAGATTATCTAGTTCTAACCCCCTGCCACAGGCAGGGACAACTTTCATTAGACCAGGCTCCTCCAAGCCTTGTCCAACCTAGCCTTGAACATTTCCAGGGATGGGGCAACCACAGCTTCTCTGGGCAACCTGTTCTGGTGTGTCACAATCCTCATAGGGAAGACTTTCTTCCTAATATCCCATATAAGCCTGCCCTCTGTCAGTGTGAAGCCATTCCCCCATGCCCTGCTGTTCCAGACTCTTTTCCAAAGTCCTTCTTCAGCTCTCCTGGAGCCCCTTTAGACACTGGAAGGGGTTCTAAGGTCTTTCTGAAGTCTTCTCTTCTTCAGGCTGAACACCCCCGGCTGTCCGAGCCTGTCTTCATAGGAGTTTATTTTCTTTTGTTTCTCTGTTTCTTTTTTAAACTAGTCCATAAAATAATTTTCTGTGGCCTTGTTACCCAATTTGGGCTACGGTAGCATCCCTCCACTGCCTTCGTTGGCCTCTGCCACCCCTGTTTCACCCAGCCCTGTGTAAGGCAGGGCACAATTAGGGCTGTCATGTCCGAGGAGAAGCTGCCCTCACTGGGAAAATCTTCAGCCCAGGAGCTGAGGGTGCCTTCATGGCAGCAGCACTCTAACATGCTGCTTCACCATCGGGGCGATTAGCTGGAGTAGGGCAGACATGGTTTTGAGAGCTGCTTCTTCTCAGTACCAGTGCTTGCCATCAGAGGGCAAGCTCAGCCCAGGTGAAGATGCTCCGTACCCGGTTATTGCAGCCTGCTGCTTCCCAGACTCATCTCTGCGAGGTAATGACAAAGGCAAGAGGCCATTTACCGTCCTTCTCGCAAGGGACAGATGCAGCTTCCCATCTCTGCCTGCTGCCGGGAAGGGCTCTGCTCTCCGGCTCCCTAGAGAGCAAATCTTGCTTTGCAGGAGCATCCCAGCCAGCAGCAAGAGGCAAGGATGTGCTGTGAGCTTCGAGTCAGAGCACTGTAACACAGAAGGGATTCCCAGAAAGCAGCAGGTTTGGGCTTTAACATTCCAAATACAGTGTAACCTTTCTGCTTCGGTAGAATTTGTATTTATGGCTGAATATAGACTTCGAGCAGCACTCAAAAAGCTGTACTGGTTGGTGCTTGCTTTCTATCCAGCATCTTGCTTGGCTGTACAGCCCCAGCAAAAACAGTGGCATTAAAGTAACCTCTGTGGGAGTGGTGACCCTCAAGCGTTTCAGATGCATCGTAGAGGAGCAAATTGCTCTATACTGCTGCAGCTCTGACCTCTCCCAGGAGCCCCATCTGCTGGCATGTGGGCCCGGCTGCCAGCCCAAAACCCTCCATGCTTCCCAAGGCATTTGGGGAGAATTTAAATCTTGCCAGCTCTCCCGTTTGCCTCTCCCAATGAATCTCAGTCTTAATCCACACCCCCCTCATAGCCAGAGACTTTCTTTAAAAAGCTGGAGGGCTTTTCAGAGGGGAATAATGAACCAGACGCTTTCCCGGTGTCTCTCTTTGTTTTTACAGCCCTGGGTCTCCCCTGAGGACAGAGAGTCCTTTGTACTGCATGGGGTCTCCTTACAAAAAGGGTCCTGTGAACAGAGCATCCTCCCCTTGGGTACCACACCACATGGAATTTTTTTTCCACCTGTCCTCCTAGGCACAGCCAGTGTCAAATCCCTTTCTGTGTGTGAGGGACTGAGCCAAAAGCTTTAACCTTGGAGATGCATGGTGGATGTGTGCCAAATCGCTCAGTGCCATCCTGCTGCCCACCCTCAGTCTAGCTGGAAGGTAAACAAAGGGTTAACCTGGTTGTCATCATCTCTCCTGCTCAGCTGATATTTGCAGTGAAGCCACATTCCAGTTTAAAGACAGCTGATAATTGAATAAACTCTGCATCTTGAGTGAATTCAAAACCAAGGCAGGAGCTCCCCCCATCAGAAGTCAATACGTTTCCTCTTGCAGGGATTTTTGTCCGGAGTTAATGCCACAGCTGCTGCTTCCAGGGGATGAGTGCATGCTTGGGAGCAGTCAATTTTTGCCTGCCTTAAGGCTTTAAATTTAGGTCTCTATGTGCATAAAGGAGAGTCCTATATCTATTTCCTGCTAAAGGTGAAATCTAGGGCTACAGCCTCAGATGCCCTTAAAACCATTAAGCCTTAAGTAACTTACTGATGATTTGCTGTTGTCCAGGATCCTTGCCCAGGTAACAAGGAAAGAAAGGCAGAGGGTTGCAAATACAGCTCAGGTGCCTTATTGTGTTTAGATCATGGTGTGAATGGATGAAACCAATGTGATGTAGCTAATTGACATAATGCTAATTAAATATTGGATACTCGGCATATACCCTTGGAATAAATCCCTCCTACTTTCAGGTGGGAAATTTTCCCATTGTCAGTATACAGATTCACTGTGGACCTAAAGAAAGCATTTTCCTGCAAAGTTGAGGCTGGTGATTTATTGAGCTCTGTAAAATATATTTTCTTTGGTCCTTCTTTGTATTCACTGTTCAATGATATTCAGACAAATGCCTTTGAGCCTGGGAACCAGCAGCTTTTTGGCATGTGTTCCTTTTGCAAATGGGGGCATTCACACCAGAAATGTGGTTCTACGATTTCATAGCCACGTGGTGGGTAGGCAGGGATATGCCATGCAATCTGTGCCCCATCAGAAATACCTGGCACTGCTTCTGTTTCAAACTTCACTAAGCAAAATAATTGCATGGAGCTGTTTACTGTCAATCTGCTGCCTGCATGTTATTAATAGGAGAGATGGAGTGAATAATTAGGACTAATGATTAGGGAAACTTGTCATCTGTTCATGAATAGTTTGAAGAGAGGCAGTGTTTAACAATTACACTTATTGGCAAAAAAATGATTTATTCCTTTTTGGAAATGTGTTCTCAATTATGCCAATACATAAGCACCCACACATTGGGCCAATGTTCAGACTTCAGCTTCCCCCAGCCCTGTTTTTGGCACTCAAGCTGGTGTGATGTGATTGCCAGAGATGCTGGGGATCCCCTGCCCCATTGAACTCCCCTACCAGGCTTTGGAGTTGTGAGTCTTTAGGAAAGCAGGGTCACCTTTCTAAAGTCCAAATCATGGTCTGAGGATCACAGAATGGTTTAGGTTGGAAGGGACCTTAAAGACCATCTCATTCCAAACCCTTGCCATAGGCAGGGACACCTCCTTTAGATATTGAGAAGCTGCAATAAGGTCTCCCTGGAGTTTCTTTGTCAGACTGAGCAACTCCAATTCTCTCAGCCTTTCCTCAAAGGGGAGGCTTTGAGTGCACATCACCCACTGCTATTCCCAAGTCCTTCTCTGCAAGGCGGCTCTCAATCTGCCTTTGGGCTCTTCTGTTGGATGCTGATAATCAGCTTGTGGAGATGGATGAATCTTGGTTTTCAGTGGCCTCGCAAATACTGGAAACTTACTGTGTGAGTGTGGAAAATGCTAGCCAGCATGCAGAGACCAGGGAGCTGGAGCAGTTTACCAAGAGCAGAGAAGACTGAGGAGAGGGTGTAGAAACAGGCTCCAAATATATCCAAAACCTTCCCAAAAAGGAAAAACACCTCTCTTGAGAAAAAAGCAAGAAGCGATTGGTTTAAACTGCAGCAAAAGAAGAATGGAGGAAACAGCTTTCTGCCAGTAAAATTAGTGAAGCACAAGGAGATATTGTGGGAAGTCCCTGTTCCTGGCAGAAGGATCCTCTATGGAAATAAGGTTTACCAAGGTAAACCAAGTAAGGTTTACCCTGTGAGCTGGGGTCCCCTACCTGTTGGCTGTGAAGGTGCAGCCTTCCTCATGCAGCAGCTGTGGAGGATAATGTGTGGAAGTGGACCTTGGAGCACAGGATGTTCTGTGGGAGAGATGTGCAAAGGTGCAGGTGGGCACCAAGAGGTAGGATTCATTTTATCTAGCTTCAGCCATCCAAAAGCTAGTTATTGCAGCAAAAGCTATTGTCCAATATCCCTCAATGACCAAAGGACTGAATGAGCAGCTGTGTGAGAGTTATCCATCCCATCTGTGCCAGTTGTCCCACATACCTGGGATAAATCAACGCCTGGATTGAACTATAGCTTGTCTTTTCACTCGCCACAGAGGGAGCCTGCATGATTTTCTGGCTTTACAAAACAAAGCAAACCAACCAGCCTTACAGATGTGTGACGTGAGGTGCATTCAACTTGAGCATCACAGGGATTTTCCATTAAACCACTCAGGTGAGGTCAGGTACCCAGGGCTCTGCTGAACCTGTAAAAGTTCTCTTTAGACTGTGCCAGGCTGCCTGATGTCAATATATCAATCCTATGCACCATTCCTTCTTCTCAACCACCCTCTGCCCATCAACCCTTTTTTGTTGAGTCTGGCTCTCACCAAGTCTGAGGCCTGCTGAAAAAGATCATCCACCAAAAGTTCAAATGTTTAAATCCATTTGCTTCCAGACAGGAAACATACATGGGGTGCTCACTATCCCAAAAGCTGTAGAGCCACTAATTTTGTGGTGGGAAAGCCTGCCAGCATGTTGAAGGCTGAGGGAATTCTGTGGAGCACGTTCAGAAAGCAAATGATTGATTCATCATCAGTGGTGGAGAACTGATTCCAGGAATTATGCGTGTGCCAAGCTGAAGCCTGTCGAAGCCAGGGAAAAGGCATCCTTGAATTCAGGTCATCAGTCAGGGCTGGGAAATGCACGGAGGCCCTGGTACAGGAAAGCTTAACTTCCATTGCGTGCTCAGGCCTAACTAGCCTCCGTTAACGTCAACAGTGATAAAATTAAACATGAGGTCAAGATTTTGGATAAGGATGGTTTATGGCCTGGAGGCTTACATGGATGAGAAGGTCAGGTCAACAAGCCAGGGCATTCGATATTGATCAATCTAATCAAGGAACTCCTGCGTAAGCTGCCACGTGAATCAGGGAATAATTCAGGATAACAGACACATCTGAGTAATTCGTGACCTACTGGCAGATGATTCATGCAGACAGGCAACATCCATCAGCTGCATTACTCCTCACAGAGGTCTTCTTGGAAGGCTTATGGGTCTGTGAGTGGCCCGACCTCCTTGGGGGGTTCATCAAGGGAGAAGCTGGGGGCAGGGGGGATTGTGAGGATACCCCAGCACCCATTGCTGCACAGGACAGAGCTTGTCCTTCATCCACCAGCAGCCCAAGAGCTTTGGGCAAAAAGGGATCTTCAGGTTTTTCTTTGAGAAGAAAGGGATCGAGATGAGGGGGGTATAACTGTGACCCTATGTCCTGTCCCTGCTCTGGCACACATCTCCCATGTAACCTTGTTTGGATGTGCTTTATACCCTACTTTCCCACCTGAAGCATCAGTGCATGCCTCTGCCTTCTGTTCTCAGTGTAGTCTGCAAGATCCATCAACTTTATCCTGCTGTTCACCGAGTCGTCATGGATCAATACCACATATACTGGAAAAAGCCTGGTTTGGACCTCTGAAACTGGGAGTTAAAGTATAAGACTCAAAACCTGGAGAAAACCAAGCATTGTCATCTCTGTTCACCACAAACCAACTAGTTTCTGAGTAGGTAAATAGCTACTCCAGGGACATGTTGCCATGGGATAAAACTCCTGCCTCACCTCTCCAACCTAGACACACAGCAATGCTATGGCTTTACAGCTGTACCTGTGTTAGTTAGGGTTATGGTTTGCTGTGCTGTGTCTGAGATTCTGCATCAGACAGGGAAGAGTTCGAGCCTGACACTGTCAAATTCCTGTTTGACAGTGAATCAGCAGTGCCTTTTGGAGCATCATTTGGGTGCACTGTACCTTTGCTCCTCTTCATGCACCAGGGGATACCAGGCAGTGCCACGTATTCCAGAAGCAGAAAGTTCCCATTCCCCTTAGGAGATGTAGTCCAGCTGTTCCACCTGGCTTGAAGTCACAAAGGGGACAGGATAGCCCCAAGGCATTGGCAGATGGGGCAGAAAGTGTTATGGGGTGACAGGGCTTGGATGCAGCTGGAGAACCAGCAAAGAGTCAAGGGACAAAGCTTCCTGAGATCCCAACAGGAGACCTGCACTGGCTCCAAATGTCCAGGGAAATACACTCCAAAACAGTAATCTGTGGCACTGGTTCTTTGCCTGAAAGTCTTAAAATAATTGCAAGTATAGCTGCAACCAGAATCTATAAAAGACCAGCAAGGAGAAGGAATGTCTGCACTATGTTTGCATGATCAGCATCAGGCCTGGAGATGCTAGAACAAGGAAAAGAGAAAGAAATCTCTTTTCTGCCATGGGAAAAACAGTAAGGGGAGACAGCATGTTCCTGATGGAGTTTGTCTGGGGTCTCATTAGTGCCAGGCTCTTGAAGAAGGTGCAAAGGACTTGCAGGCATCCTGCTCACGCCCCCCTTCTGTGGGATGCACCAGCACAGCCCCCAGACCAGCGTGATGGTACCAGCAGGATGAGCACCTCTCTTTTCCCCAAAGGGCTCCTGCTTTGCCTTGGAGATTGGAAGCAGCTCAGAGCAGTATGGAACTCTCCATCCTCACCCCAGCACATGAGCATGACTTTTGTTCATTTCTCACAATTTTTGTGAATTGTTTGTACCATCGTTGGTGCTCTGGAGCCTCCTGCATGGGGACTGTACCCTGTCGCTGTTATCTGGCCTCTGCATGCTCCAGCGTGGCAGGTAAACATCGAGTGGCTTCCACTTAGCTTTAAGAGTGGCTGTAAAAAGAGCTTGACTAGATCAAATGCTAATAGAAAGGTTTTCTGAAGGCTGAAACTGATCTGCTCGAGGGCATTCGTGACTGGGAGATGCCAGAAGAAACCAAATAACCAGTTCATTGTGGAGTAAATAATTAGATTTTAAATACTCTCCGGGAAAGAATTCTGGGCAGGGGGGGAGTGGGGAGGATACTCTGCTAAGTGCTTGGAAAGCTGTTGCTCTTCCAAATCTTCACTTTGCTGCAACATGTATAGAGTATTGTCATTCAAAGCTACAGATGACAAAAGGGGGACTTTCTTACCTGAATTTGTCTGAAGTGTGTGAACCTTCAGCATCTACAGCATCCAGCTCCCATGGTGTCCATGGATGGTGTGGAAAGCCACGTCCCACTGCTGGTATCCTCTGTTGCTCTTATTTCTGCATTTGGAGGGGCAGCAAGCAATTCCCTGGACCCTCAATAGCTGGAGGTGCTTTGGTCACAAAACTGAGTATTGTCCCTTCCCACACGGGAAGAAAGGTCCTGCCAGCACAGCTACAGCTCCCTCCCACTCAGCTGCAGCACGAAACAGTGCACATCTCTTGTCATGGAGTAGCTGTATGTCAGTATTGACTTCTGGCGGTTAGCTCTGTAATTCCACCCAAAACATGACCTCTGCCTCCTGAAATGAGGAGGAGGATGTCAGTATTGCTCTTCCAGGTCAGGGATTGAGAGTTGTAGCATCAGCAACAACTGGGAAGCACCCAAATGGCTCGTTAAAGCCCTGCCACCATCCACATCCTCACCCTGATGTTGAGTGTCCATGTGAACAGCAGCCACGTCATTGGGCTTTATCCCTATGAGCACCTGGGCCCAACTATCCCAATTTTCAGTCCATGCTGGTGGACAAAGGCTCCCTCTCCAGTGATTTCTTTTTGCAGAATAGATGCCGAACCAAAAATGGTCTCAGCCCTGCTGACATCCACTGCAGCCGAGCCAGGCAGCCGTTTTTTGCAGTGGGTCTGTCTGTGGAAGCACAGGACCACACAGCCACGGTTACACAGCTCTAGGACCTTGAAGCTGACTCCTAACCAGCCATGTCTGAGCACAAGTGTGGGCCTGGCCCCAAAACAGCCGTACAGATGTGCCTTTGGGAAGAGCTGGCTCAGATCCTACAGCCAAGCATCCTCAGGCAGCCTGGGGACCAGAAATCCCCAGGTGTCCTGTGTGTGATCCCCTTCTTTGTGCTCCCACTCCTTCTCCCCCCATTCCTCCTCTCCACCATTCTCTCTCTACTAATGCATCCAGCATATAAAACTGAGGTTTCCAAAAGGTCTCTGAACTCAAAGAGACATTGAGGAGATGGAAAGAGAGGCAAAGAGAAAGAGGCTTTTTGAATATTGACTTAAGGCTGTCTCCAGTATTATTGGATTCCCATAAGGAGGCAACCAGGGAGCCCACTGCTTTAGTGTCCTATGAATATTTCATTGCTTGACTTAAGCTCGGTGAAAGGTGTTTCTTTGCACAAAACCACCTTTTTGGCTTGTGGGTTTCTCTCCAAGTGTGTGGTTATTGTCCCTGCTCTTATAGCAGCTATGAAATCAACCTGGCTTGGGGACAGGGTCATCTGACACAACAGCAAGCTAAATTTGTCAAACCTGGATGATCTTTTGGCACAGTCTACACAGGAATTTCCAGAAGAGAGCCAGTCATGGCTCAAAACATCTTGGTGGCTCACTGGGTCAGACTGCACAAGTGCAGCAGCAGTGATGCTCAGTACCTGTGTCTCCATCCAACCATGGTGACATTGAAGAAGGTTCATGGTCAGGGGGGTCATTTCACCCCACTTTAACCTACCAAGCTGGCTGCAGAAGTGGGGAAACAAGTTGTGCTGCCTGGTACCCAGCTGTAGGCACTGGCCTGAAAGGTCTGGGTCTGCCTTGGTTCCCCAGATCTTAGGTGCTTACCTAGAGCTTCTCTAGGTATTCCAAACCACTAATTCCTCAGGCTGGAAATCTTCCCAAAATGAGCAAAAATTTGTGGGGGTTCTGCTTTCAGGCAGGCTGCAAACCACATTCACCAATGCCATGGAGAATCCCAGCATGAGTATTGCTTGCCTACTCTGCACAGATGGAAATGGTCTCAAATACTGTGAAAACACCTGATTTTCCCTCTCCAGGACTGGTTTTTGGAAGTGCTGCTGCCCTACTCCTACCACCCCATGCCTGTCCCCCATGACCCAGGAGCTCCATCTTATATTACCCAGCTATTCAAGGTCCTGCTCAGAGATGGCAGAGCCAGGGACCTTTTCCTTGTTTATTAGATGAGCTCAGAAGTCTCCTAACCACAGCCTTTAACACCTCTCCTTGCTCTGCCAGGTGCTGTCTCACAGATCTAGATTGATTCAAGTCTGGAGGAGGTTGGCTCATTCCACTGCTTTCTTCTCTCTTTTTTGTCTTCTCTCTCTCCCCTGCTCCCCAGTCTAGAAATCCTCTTCAAAGGCAAAGAGGGAAATTATCAAGAATTAATTGTTTTATTGTAGACAGGGCAGATAACACTGCTTATTATGGAGATTGCCCAATACTTCCCATTAGTGGGCTGTGTTTCCCATTACTTAGAACGATGCCAAAACACAGACATTTAGGCAGAAATTGTCTCTCAGGGATTTGCCTCAACCTGAATTTCTGTGAAAGATTTCAGCCAGACTGGGTCAGTTTTTTTCCAAGACAGAAGACACGGGAAAGCCATTTGGTTTGCCAGTGGCCAAACACTCTTCCTGAATCTCCTTGGGAAAACTCTCACCCTGTGCTTCACCTGAGGAGGTGAAATTTGGTGAGAGAGGACCCTCTTGATGGGGAGCTGCAAACCCTTCCTGGTTTCTTTAGAGGGACACTGTGCCTTTTGCAGCTGATTTAAGCTTCTGTAATTATTTTTCTCAGTTATAGTTTCAGCAGTGGTCTCACAACCCACTGACCAAGAGGTGCCCCAGTGCCATCCTCCCTGAGCCATGTCTTCTGCAGGGTGGAGATCCTTCTTGTCTCCTTCATGACTGAGTCTCAGCACTCTCCAATCCATGGCTATGGGATTGAACAGTCCCCATAGAACCCAAGATGGCAACAGGCAGCGGGACAGAGAGGCACAAATCCTACTTCTCCTTGCTGGGTACCTGCCTGCTGCATACAAGGAGCTTCAGCTTATCACAACTGTTTGTCCCTGAGGAAAGATGAGAAGGAGGTGGCAACACATTTTCTGAGCAAATTTCTGATGGCCATAGATCGGAGAACCATAGGCTGATTTAGTTGTAAAGGGACCTTTAAAGACCATGTTGTTACAATGCCCCTGCTGTGGGCGGGGACACTTTCCTCTAGACCCGGTTGCTCCAAGCCCCATCCAACCTGGCCTTGAACACTTCCAGGCTTGTAACATCCTCACGGTGCTGCATTTTCTACAAGGTGTGGAACCTCTCTTCCCCATGAGGCAGGAAGGCAACACCCTGCTATTACCTGAGACACCCCTGAGCCCCTCTGCAACATCCCAGGCAGGGACAGTGCGGACCCAGGGTGCAGCTGCCACTGTTGGTTACCCATGTGGCACAGGAGCAGTGCCATCATTTCATCGCAGATGAGAAGACGATGCCCCAGGACCACACCGCTGCTCCCCTTTTGCAATTTAATCAGGAGAACCAAGAAGTCCTCTGGGTTAACTGGGCTCTTTGCACACTGAGGGCACAGAGTCCACGCGCTCCGTGGCAAGCCCGGTGGCACATCCACTCCTGATTACAACTGCAAATCCCTTCAGAGCCCACCTTGGTTCTGCCCAACCTAGGCTTTAATTTTCTGGGAGGGTGACGACAGGTGGCTCTGGTTGACGTCAATGGAATTGCATTAATGCTGCTGAAAACCAGGCTCTCGTCATCTGCTCCGGCAGAGCCCTCCCGGAGCGCGGCAGCACACCGAGCCTTTTGGCTCACATTAGGGTGGCTAAGATGGATTGCTCAGCTCCTAACCAGGACAGATAGATAAGGATAATGGATGGATGGCCCAAGAGCAACCATGCTTTAGACAGATGAATAAATCACTTTGATTGCTCGTATATAAACAGGAGGTACCAGCAAGGCTCAGCTTTCAGAGTAGTGTGCATCCAATTTAAGACCCATGATTGTGTTTGAGGATCTAAAAACTATAGAAAATGGACTTTGTTAATTGAGGAAACCCCATGTATAGTGCTCTTGCGACAGAGCCATTGTTGCTCAGGGCTTGGCTGAGAGCCCTGGTCCCCCTGGTCCCTTGGGAACCTCCATCCTGAGATACCCTGTCCCTGTGACACCTTTCCTGGGGAAGAGGAGGTGCCCAGGAAGGGGAGAGGGGCAGTGCCCTCCTGCTGAGGGAGGCTGACTGCAAGACCTGCCTTCCAGCTGCCTACCTGTCTGCACTAAGCACAGACCCCCAGCTATCCTGGAAACAGGAGATGTCTTCAAGAGGCTTTGCAGTGCATGAAGTGCCCTTAATTTCAAAGGATGCTTAGCTCTGGCATCTCCAGCATCTGGGTATGGGGTGATGGGGCGATAGGGGTCAGTATGAGGGACATACCTCCAGCACCTGGAGATGGGGCAGTGGGCTGTTACAGGGTCACTACCAGGGCTACTACATCTCCAGCCTGGCCTCTTCGTGCTACTGAGCACTGCATTTACAGCAGCCCACGTGCTCAGTGGGATGGCAGCCACTGGGCTCTCAGGCTGTGCCATGGGACATCGTTGCCACCCAAAGCAGGGGACAGTGTGTGCCTGGTTTCAGTATTTTTGGTACAGGAGTTGTGGCTGTTCCCATGGGTGTCTGATCGTGTTGGGATCCATGCTGAGCACTTGTGGAAATGCCACAGTGGCTGTGGATCAGATAGGAGGAGACCTCCAGCCTGTGCAGGGATGGGGCAAGCTCTCAGTGCCCACCCAGGGCCAGGGACAGCCTGTGACCTGCTGTAAGAGGAGCACCTGGTATGTTGTCGCTGCAAGGGCTGTGCCCACACTGAGAAGCTGGCCAGTGTCCCTGCAAATATCCTCACATGCCCTGCACTTTGTTGGGAAAACCTTTTGGTGTCCGTTGACACTCCACACATCTGTGTCTTCCTTGCATATGCCCAGGTGTGTATGGCTTCATTGGGAGCTCCCTCTGAGCCTCCACCCCCAAATAACTGAGCTGTGGGTCTGGTTCATGGGGCTGGGTTGCCATGGCTGCTCCCCCAGGCCAAATCACAAGGGCCAGCAATTAAACTCATCTCAATTAGGCTTCACCCGCAGCACCAGCTGCCAGCTCATCCTCGGCACCCAGCTCCAGAGATGCTTCTCACCTCCCTCTGATGGCTGAAGCAAGCCCTGACAGACTCCAAGAGCCAACCAGGGGTGTCTATCTTTCGATCCATCATTCTCACCATCCCTTTTATTTGCCCTCAGCAACAGAGCAAGCCAGGATGATGCTTCAGCCATTCCGTCACAGAGCAGTTGGGTCCTGGATCCAATTCTGCTCCTCTATCAAAAGCTGATTCAATCCCTTCCCACCAGGCAACCCCTTTTTTCTCTGTCTGCTTGTTGCCTTAATATCCCTCTGATCAATCTCAGAAGGATCCAGTAACATGGAATGGCAGATGGGGAACAGAGCATGAATATTAATTAACAACGAATCCCAAACAGAGGACTTTAATTACATTAAGAGCGCAGGCTCGGAGGCAGTGAGTAGTTCCTGCTGTAAATCTGTTGACAGGTCATTTGCCACAGTGGTGTCAGTGCTCCTTAATGAATGAATATATACATTTCAAGTGCTGGTGTATGGGAGAAACAGGGTCTTGTTTCCAAAAGTGGCAACACAAGCCTGCGCACCAGCGAGAGGGCTTTGCTCGTGGGGAGGATTCGGGGAAATAATGATCAGCATAATTACCTAGTAATCACACACCCCGTTCTGGGAGCCAGGAGCTCTGCTCGTGGGGCTGGAAATCCCCAGCAAGAGCCAGACCTGCCGCTTTGTCATATGTGGTCTGGTCACTGGGGGGAGACCAAGAACCGCAGCACCTTCGGCGGGGCCGGTGGGTGCCGGGTCCCGGCCACGCTGGCGCTCCGGGGGCGAGCGATGCGCCCGGACCGCTGCCCGCCTCGCTCGGAGCGCTTCCCTCCGTGCGGCTCCCACGGGGCTCACGGTGGCCTCGTCGTGGGCTTTGGACACCTCTCAGCCTGCAGTGCCGGTGGTGCTTTGGCGGCCTGTCAGGGGAAATCAGTCCTGTGAGGGCAGGGGGTTAGGGGGAAAACCCATCTAGGCATGATCCCCTCTCACCGCAGGGGCAGCAGCAGGTGGGAAAAGCACATTTTCCCCAGCACGGTTTAATCCCAGGAAAAAATATAGCCAATGCTGAAGACCTTCTGAACCAGCAAAAGGGTCTTTTTGTTTTAATCCCTCAATCTAGCATGGGACAGCATGCTAGATTGCCGAAGAGCCTCTTATGGGGACAGCTCTTCCTGTGCTCAGAGATTTTGCTGAGTGAGTTTGGTTGGAGGTTTTTCTGCACAGAAAACCGGCTTGAACTAAGAGGGTTGCATGAGTGCCAGCGTGCCAGTATCCCAGCAAAACGATGCTTCAGCTTTATCTTTCTTCTCAGCTGCCTTCTGTCTGTGGAGCAGCACAGTTCCTCCACAGTCCCCGGTGGCAGTGCTGGAGAGCTGTGCTCTGGCTGGGAGCAGCACACAGGCACAGACCCCGCTGGGCCGTGGGTAAACCTCAAGGGACTGCTGCATCCTAGGAGCTCCTCCTGCTTGGCCTACTGCCCCCATACCTAGCTGGGAAGCAGTGTGGGGCATGGAATGTTTCCAGACTCTCTGCAGGGCCCTAGAGAAGGCAAGGAAGGAAAGGATCCCTGTGGGTCATGGTGGTAGAGCTGCAGCAATGGGCGCAGAGCCATGGGCTGCAAGAAGGAGATAATGTGGCCTCTTGACTGTGCGGCCACACTGAGCTGCAGGGCACTCTCCAGCAGCAGGTTCAGGATCTGGGGTTTGCACAGGAAGGACATGGCATGAACAGCCTCTCCTCTTCATCTTTAACTGGAAAGACCTTGCCTGGTAGGTTTGCATCCAAAGTGATAGATTTCTGATTCTTCTGGCTCTCCTCAGATTGGGACTCCTCCTCTTCTCCTGTGCTCCTTGCCAGCACAGTGAGGCTGGCAGAAGTGCTGCTGGCCAGCTCTGCCAGTGGCATGAAAGGGAGATCAGAGATGACTCTGAGTAACCGTCCTCAACCTGGGATCACTCATGCATCCACAGCTCCAAAAGAAGTCATAGAAATGGTTGAGGGGAAGAGCTGACCTAGGGATAAAGATAAAACAGCTAATTAACTCTGACTGGGTTTTAGCACCGAGGAAGGCTCTGATTTGGAAGGGGTGGTCCTTGCCAGCAAGATCTTTTCCTGACCAAGGCTTTCACACCCCTGCTTTGCCCTCTTCTGCTCAACATCTGTCATGAGCACTCTGGATTGAGATGGTTTTGAGGTGGCACTGGGGTTAAGCTTGGGTGAAAAATGCCCCAAACATCTGTGGAGCAAAGTACCAAACATCCTTAGAAGATGTCTCTGTGCTTGAGAGGGGCCACAGAGGTGGAACATCATCACAACACCATTGCCAGAGACACTGAAGGGCTCAGGAGCACGAAACCAAAGATTCAAGAGCTTCAGCTAACTGGCACAGGAGGCACAACACGAGAGGGCACATCCCAGTGCAAGTCCTATGGGAAATGGAGGTACGCACTCTGGTTGGAAAGGCTGGAGGGAGCCAGTGCTCTTGGTGCCTCCAGCCCCTGCTTCGTGTGTGGACTCACAGGCACCAGGATGCCACTGGCTGGGGGTGCACACCTGGGGCTGCTGCCACTTCCTACAGCGCAGGTGCAAAACCACGCTGTGGGCAACAGCCAACAACCAAACTAAAAAGCAACTGAAAACTTGCTGGATAATGGGTAGTGCCAGAGCTCATTTCTTGGTCTTTTTGCTGGTCCAGTGAAAACCAGGAGGTGTCATAACCCCAGCCTGGGATAACCACTTTTTTCTCTTGCTAGAGAAGAATGTGTGCATGTGTGTATGTGCTCATCCTTTCTTCCACGTTCTAACCAGGGTTCCATCCTGCCCCAAGGTGGGACATGAAGGACCTGGGAGGTGCAGGTCCACAGCACAGTTGTGAGCTGGAGGCTGTGAGCTTCCTTGGCAGCTGGCATGTGGCTCCATCCCTCTCTCTCCCCTGTCTGTGGCTCTTCTGGAAAGTCTATTTTTATTTGTCTTTTCTAAAAATGAATGAGGAGGGCAGAGGTGTTTCCTTGTTGTGATGAACTTGTCCAAACCCCAAATACTTAAAACCCTGCTGGCCAGCTTTTAAGGGCTAAGTCTGACTCTTTTCATGCTTCTTTTTATTGCACACTGCCAAATGACAAAGCAGGTTCTCTGCAGGATAGAGGATGCCCCAATGACAGTGAGTTTTGGATCAACAATAAGGTGGCACCTCTAATTCACAGTACAAAAAATCCTGCTTTACCTTGAGGACAGGGACAGCAAAGTTAAATGCAGCCCATTTGCCTCCACTCCAGCCACTGTGCTCATTTACTTCTGCTCCTGTTCTTCTTGCTGCAGCTGTTCCCTGGCTGGCGTCAGATGAGAGATAATAAAATGTGAATTTTGAGGAACCACTGAGCTTTGCATCTGTGCTGGAGTGGCACAAGCCATTTCTCCCTTCCCTTGTCCTTCAGATACCAGTGCCAGATTAAGTGTTCACTTCATGTCTTATTGACTCTGGCTCTGGCAAATGGCTTTTCTGTCTGGGCAACACATGGAAAGTGTCTAAAAATGCAGGAACAGGGTGAAGGTTATCAGGAGATGGTGGAGCTTAGTACAGGTAATTGCTCTGACCCTCCTGCCAGGGAAGTTGTGCTCGATTAAGGAAGTGATGCTATGGTGTGAGTGGCATTTCCAACAGGGATTGACAAGCAGATGGTGGTGTGGGCCCACGGCCGATGAAAATGCAGCAAGGTTGTGTCATTATTCCACCTGGCCACCAGGGCTGCCATGAGTGTGGCAGTGCTCTCCTGGAGCTCCTGCCAGCAGACTTGGCTCTGCTGGGGTGGGATTTTGAAAGGCTGAGCCGGTTCCTGCTGTATTTGTACCAACGTGCTCCTCCCTTCGGTGCCTGCACAGCTCCTCTGGGATCCTGCCTCTGCTGCAGGCACAGGAGCTGCGCGGCATCCCTTGGCAAACGCTTCCCGCTGAGCTGGGATAGAGCTGTGCTTGGACTACCCTGACTTAATGGGGCTGAGACTCCCCAATGACAGCAGCAGAACGGAAGTGAGAAGCCGATTCCATTTTCCCCCTGCTTTTCATGTATGCTTTTCCTCCTTGGATGCTAGAAGAGCTACATTATGTAAAGGCAGATAAGTCCCTGCCTTTTGTCAGCAGTTGGAATAATTTTCAATATCTGAGACACCCTGTCTGGCAAAGGTCATGCCCTGTTCTCTAGCAGGTCTTAATTTAGCAGCTGCAAGTTCTTGGTGAAGTGTAAAAACTTCACGGTGCAGGAAGGTCTTTGGAGGGTGCTGCATAGGGAATGTGTTCCCTATGTCGAGGTGTGAGTGAGCTGCTGAGCACCTTCACCATCCTCACCTCCCAACTGAAAGCAAATGGTTTTTACTGGAAGCTTGCAAGAGCCATGCAAAGCACATCTCAGCTGCAGCTCAGGGCTCCAGCATGATGTCCAAGGCTGCTCCAAAATAGCTGCATCTGTTGGTGGTGCAGCAAACCGCCTTCCAAGTGCCTTCCTTGATGTCCCATGGATGGCCTGGCTGGTTGGCTTCCTCCAAGGACTGCCTGCATTCCTGCTGCCCTGGGGAATCTACAGGCTGCATGCCTCGGAGCACAGGGGAGGAGGCAGGTGTGAGGTGTGAGGATGATGCAGCAGACATATCCTTTGCTGTTATTTAAATTCGTTCCTTGGCTTCATTGCCAAAGGAGTTGAGGTCATGTACGTGGCTCGTTAAAGTCTTGAGACAGGTACAGCTGAATTCAGCAGAGAAATTGTTGTCACCAAACTCATGGGACTGAACAGCACAGGGAAACCTTCCTGGGTGTTGCAGGATGAGGAGAATCCAGGGGAGTGCCCGTGGGAGGTCTCCGTGATTGTCTCTCATCCCTTACAAGCTATGCCCATCTGCTTGTTAAACATACAGGGGACAGGACTTTAGACAAGGGCATGTAGTGACAGGACAAGGGGAGATGACTTTTAAGTGAAGGAGAGTAGGTTTTGATTAGGTGTTAGGAAGAAATTCTTCCCTGTGGGAGTGGGGAGGCCCTGGCACAGGGTGCCCAGAGAAGCTGTGGCTGCCCCTGGATCCCTGGCAGTGCCCAAGGCCAGGCTGGACAGGGCTTGGAACAGCCTGGGACAGTGGAAGGTGTCCCTGCCTGTGGCAAGAGGGAGAAACGAAACAATCTTTACAGTCCCTTCCAACCCAAACCACTGTGTGATCCTTTGATTCGATGGCTCTGCAGCTCTTGCTGCTGGATTTTCGGTGTGTGACTGTGGACTCCTACCGGCACTGGCACCAGACGGCGGCTGCATCCAGGGCTTATCTCCAGACCCACCAGAAGCAGGAAACTCAGAGAGTTCCCAAACAAACCTCTGGTGCAGGAGGCCAGCGTCTCTGACCTCCGGGGGTCCTGAGTGTTTGAACAGGCTCCTAATCTGCTTGGGAAAAGCAGGAGATCTGGGGAGGGAGAGGAGGGAGGGCTGGGGCTGTGCCCTGAGCGGGGTCGGCTGTCGCTCGTGGCTTTGATTGCTGAGGCTTGCTGTCTCAGGCTTGTGGGATTTGGCTGCCTGGCCGTGAACAAAAAAGCTGGATTCTCCCAGAGCCTTTATTCCCATGTCAAGATCACTGGTGGTTTCCCGAGGAGGAGTGGAGGGAGAGGAAGGCTTTTGTTGATGGTTTTTGACAGGCGTGGGGAAAAGCAAGGCTTGGCCTCTGCTCCAGCTCAAATCCTCAAATCATAGAATAGTTTGGGTTGGAAGGGTCCTTTAAAGGTCACCTTTTCCATTCCCCCTATCATGCACCACACAGCTGCTCTTCACCTTCCCCCAGTGTGGGCTGAGCCAGCCCTGGGGACTTCACTCCCATGTTGGGACCATCCCAGAGCCCTCGCTCAGCATCTCACTTGGATGGGGCTACCCCCTTCCCCCTGCCTCCTTCCAGAGGCTCCTGGCCCCCTGCTCCTTCCCAGCATTGGCAGCCTGTCTTATCCAATCTCTACCCCAAACAACTCTGACTGCGGACCCTGACAGCCCAGAGGGTCCAAAGAGCAGGGACCTGCCAGGAAGTACAAAAAGTGGGGAAGAGTTGAGGAATAACCCACCAAACTGATCCTCTGACACCACTCTGCCCTCCTCCTTCCTCCCACCCAGCATCCTTTTACTTGCTCCTGAACATCATGATCAGATTTGAACTGCAGTGGGAGCCTGCCTGGGAGGAGCACCCCCGTGGAAGATCCCAGGGCTGTTGCATTCCTTAGCCAGGATGGCCTGGCTCTGAGCAGGGATCTCTAACAGATGCCCACTCTGCTTCCCTGAGAGACAGAAAACATGCTGAGGGCACATTGCCACTAGTCTGTCACCCTGGAATCCCTGCCTTACCCACAGGACCAGTCTTCTCTTCACAGGTTCACAGCACAGGCAGCAAAATCATCTCAGTGGTCAGTTAATTTCTTTTTTTTTTTTTCTTTTTTTCCTTTTTTTTTTTTGAAAGCAAAGAAATATTACCCAGATGACAGGGATTTACTCTGTAGCCCACAGTGGTGCTGGGATGGGAAGAGCATCCCAGCATGTCGTTTCCCCAGATGCTGAGCCAGCCCAGTGATGTGCCCCCATTATCCTGCCATCCTCATCCTCACCAGCCCCACCTTGGCAGGGATTGCCAGGGGAACCTGCCTGAGCGCCCAGGAGCCAACACAGGATAATGATTCACAGTCTCAGCTTCCTGCTCTGGTGGTTCCTAAATCGGGACAGACTCAGGCTTGGACAGGCAGAGCAGGGGAAGACAGGGGCTTGGCATGGCAGGGAGCCCTCCTCTGCTGTTGCCCATCTTGCCCCCAGGAAGTGGGCTCCTTGGTGGGCTTTGCAGCTCCCAGTGCATCCCAACCCTGCAGACAGCAGAGTTAATTGTTTGTCGGTGTCCTTCTGTCAAGGGAGCAGCTTAGCCCAGGCCAGAGCCTATATATAGAGCCCTGGGTGCACTTCTGGGGGGTTTTACTGCTTTGATGCTGGATTCATCCCAGCTAGGCCCTCCCTGAGGAGGCAGTGCTGCCCAACCTCTTGATACATTGCTGAGGGTCTTGCTTCTTTGGAGTACCTGGGGAAGGATGTTGCGTGGCAAGATGGTAAAGAGCCTCTCAATAAAGTCAGCACCATTCCAAATTAGCCATCCCGTGGGATCCTCTCTTATCAGGCCCTGGTAGACAGAGCTATCAGGAGCCCGGTTCATTCCTGAATGAATACTCACTGTGAGCAGCGCTTGCTGGCATTGGCCCCAGGACAACCCTTGCTGGGCCACCTCACCAGTGCCAAGCCCTGAGCTGGGCTGTCTCTGTGCCCCCACTGCCAGTGGATGGGCACTGGGTCAGGCAGTGCAGGCAGGAGAGCTGCAGAGCTCTTCTCCCCACCTCCCCGCAAGCCATGGCTCTCGGTGTCGTGCCCGGATGTGCTTCACACCCCAAAAGTCCTTGGGAGTCTCTGGAACAACTTTGCACGAGCCATCCTCTCTGTGCCTGCCTCGTTGGCTCCCCTGTGTCCTCCCTTCCTCCTCGCACGGCGCCAGCCCAGCCCTCGCCTCCCGGTGTGCTCACACCCACCTTCCTCCTTCCCGGGCAGCTGGAGGTGCACTCTGCTCACCCCTCCTAACCCTCACATTTTCCAGCACTGTATTTTTCTATCTCCCCCTGACTAAAGGCACCAGTCCCCCACCCTTATTCCCATCACCCTCCCACTCTGAGAGGACAAAAAAACCGCCCGGCCCCAACCCCACACAGCCAGCTCCTGCCGTTTATTCTTAAATCCCTTCCCTCCTGCCTTGCTGGTTTGAAAGCCTGTACCCTGGAATGGGCCTCCCAGCTTTTGCTGGCAACCCTGCTTCAGACTGACCGCCACAGATAGTGTTTGGGAGTGAAAAAAAAGAAAAAAAAAATATATGTATATAAAATAATAATAATAACGAAAAGAATAAAAAAACTTCTCGTCTCCCTTAATCTCCTTGCTGAAGTTTATTCCCCGTTTCCAATGCCATGTGCTGGTGTGAGCGAGTCTTGGGAGCCAAGAGGAAACTTTGGGGTTTGTTTTCTCACCTGTGTGCTGGGGCTGTACCCTCTGGCAGAGGGTGGATGAGATGCTTCTCACACTGCTGCCCACTCCCTTGGTGCATTCATAGGGGTTTTTTTTGGTTCTTGGATGTGGTTTGCTCAGATAAGGCACCTCCACCCCACCTTTCTGCACGTGCCATTGTTTGGGAAAGGAAAAAAAAACAATAAAAGAGAGAAAGAGCAAAAAAATCTCTTGCCGAGGAGGGACCCTGAGTCCGAGACAACCTCTCCCCTTGCCTGGGGCAGGGCTGAGGGAGGGTGTCCCCTCCTTCCAGCTTCTTTTCCTCCCCTCTAGGTGATGGAGATGGAGGATGGAGGCGAGGTGGGAGCTACAACAGGAGAAAACACGGGCAGGGACAGGGCAGGTGCTGTCCCCAAACCCCGGGAGCGCCCGGAGGGTTGTGTCTCCTCCGCATCCCCTCCCCGCCAGCATCCTGGGCAGCGCCCGGGAGGGCGGAGGGAAGGGAGGGCGATGCTCCGCTCGGGGTTTATTAGATTGGACATAATCATCTTTAAATAAGGGCAGCCCCCCCTCCACACCCCTCCTTGAGGTGGGGGGGGGGGGGGGGGGGGAGCGGAGCGCCTCGGGGCTTTCTAGATAAGGGCGACTAACGCATCCCCCGCTCCCGCAGGCAGAGCCGGGCAGCGCCGAGAGCCGCGCAGGGTCCGCCGTGCCCCAGGAACCCCGGCTGCAGGCACAAGGGGGGTCCCCGCCGCGGTGCTCTCGCCTTCCTTCTCCTCCTCCTCTTCCTCCTCCTCCTCCTCCCGCAGGAGCAGAAGGGAGGAGAGCGGTGCCGAGGAAAAGTTGGGGGCAGCGGCTGCGGCGGGGGGCGGGGGACTGTGCCCCGGCGCTGCCGCCCGCCGCCCCCCCGAACACCCCATTTCCCTCGGGGCCGCTCGCCCGCCACCTCTCAGCCCCCATAAACTTCGTTCCCAAGGAGGATGCTGCGCGGCGGAGCCCCCCTGGCCGCGCTGCTGCTGGCGGCGCTCAGCCTGGCCCGCGGGGACCCCCCGGCGCTCTCGGGGTGCGGGATGGAGGCTCCGAGCCGCCGCGCCGCCCCCGCGCATCACCGCTACGGGCTGTACCCGCAGGGTCCCGCCGCGCACGGCGCGCTCGGAGCCGCATCCCCGCGGGGCCGGAGACCGCGGGGAGCCAGGGCAGGAGCAGAAGAGCCGGGGGGCGAGGCGGACGGCCGGGGCCGGGGCCGGAGCCGGGGAGAGAGGCGGCGGGGCCGGGAGCCGCAGGTGCCGGACCCTCCC
>WEKY01048751.1:286785-345891 GCA_013390045.1 Picathartes gymnocephalus | reverse complement strand
GATCCCAGCCCGATCCCCCGGGCTGCGGCCCCGAGGGCTCCGCGGAGCGGCTGCGGGGCAGGGGGCGGCCCCAGGGGCTTGTTCTAGCGAGAACTGTCCCCTCAAGCGCTCGCTGAGAAGCAGGCAAGGGATGAGCGAGTCCTGTGAGGAGCAGCTGAGGGAGCTGGGTGGGCTCAGCCTGGAGAAAAGCAGACTCAGGGGGGGAGCTTTTGCTCTCCACAGCTACCTGGAAGGAGGGTGTAGTGGTTGTCTGTCTCTTCTCCCGAGTAACAAGTGATGGGACAGGAGGGAATTACCTCAATTTGTGCCAAGAGAAGTTTATATGGGATATTAAGAAAAATTTCTTCTCTGAGAAACTCTGGAACAGGCTGCCGAGGGAAGTGGTGGAATCACCATTCGTGGAACTGTTCAAAAATGTAGAGATGTGGTGCTTAGGGACATGGTTTATTCGTGAGCTTGGCAGTGCTGGGTTAACTGTTGGACTTGACCTTAAAGGGTTTTTCCAACCTTAATGTTCCTATGATGGAGAAGCTGAGGAGACAGAGGAGACTGGCACACAGGCACAGAGTGGGGCAGATGTCACCTCCTGCAGCGGTGCTTCCTTCAGCTGTGCCAGGATGGGTGTTTGTGTCTGGGTACAAGCTCGGCAGGGCAGTGCAGGGATGCCAGGAAGGGCTGGGAACAGATGGCAGTGCCAGCATGTCTGGGCTGCCCGCAGTGGGGGCTCCTGTGTTTCTGTGCTGCCCCAGCCAAGCTGATTGGGGAATCCCTCTCTCCATCCTAACTCTCCCTTGGCTTGTGATCATTCCACTGAACCTCCCTCTGCTTTGCCTGGTCCCTTTCATTGATTTATCTCCTCGGTTATAGGGCAACAACCACACCTGTGCTGTGGAAGAGGTAGGAGGGGTGGGCTGCAGTCAGTGGCAGAGGGGAAAACCAGCCACGTACAAGGAAACTACCAAACTGCCTAGCACCCACCTGGCTGTCAGCCTTCCCTGCGGCATCCTCGGTGCCTCCCTGCTGGCAGGCAGCACCTTGGGATGCATGGAGCACCATTCCCAGCCATCACACCAGCAGCACAGCTGTTTGCATCTGGAGGTCTGGCCTGCAGGTGCTGGGTTTTCAGTTTCCCAGCTAGCCAGAAGAGTTTTTTTATTACTGTTCTTTAGTCTTTCTTTTTTAATTTCCTTCTGGAGGGTGGGACAGTTGTTAGTGCTGAAAAGCACCACCCGCGAGCACTGGCATTTACTCGAGTAATATCCCCCAGCTTCCCTGCTCCAGGGATTGAGTCAGCCCCAGGAACCTCTGGCTGCCTGAGTCACTGCTCACTCCCCTCTGTCTCCCTGCAGTTGGGACCAAGGGGCCAAGTTGGGTGTGGGTGGCCACGGGGGGCCAGCCCAGCGCTGCTGGCATTTCGTGTGAGCCGGTGACAGAAGCAGCTGCCAGCCCTCGGCAGGTGCCGAGTCCCTGCTGCTCCTGATCTGCTGCTCCCGCTCTGTCAAAGGAGAGGAGACTGAGCGTGAGGTCGTCCAAAGGTGTGGAGGAGCTGGAGGTGCTCCAAGTGTCCATGTGTGAGGGAAGGCAGGAGGAAGGCAGGGCAGGGCTGAGCTCTCCCAGCAGCAGTGCCTGGGAAGTAAGGCCAGGCTGAGCAGCTCTGATCATGGAAAGCAAGCTGTCCTGTCAGCTGCTGTGGCTGCTGCTTGGATTGAAGGCTCAGGAGTTGGCTTTTTTTTTTCCCCTAGATGCCACATTTTGCCTCAGGACCACCCTGTGTGGGGTTGTTCATCCTTCTTAGTCACTCCTTCATGGGGGAGTTTCTGCTGGGGTATAACCCCAGTGCTCTGCCACAGCCACTGTTAGGGAAGGAAACTGCTCTGCTCATTTTGGGCAGCAGATGAGAGTCCTTTCATGTGATGCTGTTTCCTTTTCCACCTTTTTTGTCTCCCCTCCATCTATGCCTGCTCTGCTTCTGGTGAACCCCAATGGATTTCCCCTTGAGTCAGGCTGAAGTTTGTTTTTACTCAGATTGTAGGTGATTTTGTTGGGTCAGATCCTTCACGGGAGACTGTCCCAAACATCTGCTGTGTGTGATCTGTGCTGATCCAGATGTTCTCCTTGGGTCCCGGAGCTGGTTCCCACTGCGTACCCTGAGGGCTGACTGTGACTAGAGGTTCCTGGCTTTGGCAGATCCTGTGGAGCTTCAGCAGTTGATTTCCCCCAGTATCTGGGTCTCAGAGCATGACTGAACGCTATTCCTTGTGCTGCAAAACGCCTGGCACCAGTGGCAGAGGCTGCTTGCAGCGTGATCCTTACAGAGTGGCACACTTGGTCTCTTTGTGGGCTTTTTCTCCATGACCTTCCCTGGCAGGTACCTTCCTCTGCAAGTTTTTTTGCACTGTTACCAACAACTCTTGTTTCAACCCTCAGAGGCATTCCCCTAAGGCACAGGTGAACAGCATGGACCAGGGCAGAGCTCCCCTTTCCCACCTGCAGGATCAGAGGCAGAGCTGTACTTTAGAGCTGCTGAGGAGGTACCTCACACTTCTTCTACAAACAGCTCTTTCCCTTCTGGTGGGCTGCCTCAGGACAAAGGACCAAGTTCCTTGGCAAACTCTGGGGTCTTGAAACTGCTCCCCTGATGTTTTCTCACGAAGGCCCTTGAGAGATGTCAGGACCTGGTGCTAGACCTTTCTGTTACACTAATCTGCAGTGGCTGCTGGCTGTGGGACAGGCTGCTCTGCCTGCAGAACCTTCGCTGCTGCTGATGTGGAGATGTCATCCCTGGCCATGTCTAGGAAGTGCCAGCTGCTGCTCCACTGATTTTCTTCTCTTGTTGTAGAACTGGCCTTGGCCTTACTTACATCCCTTTGATGAAGGCCCTTTGAGGACTTGGATGAAGTCCTTATACCTGGTTCTGGGCTCACTTAAAGTTCTTTTGGCCAGTGTTGAACTCATCAGGCACTGCCAGGCATGGCTTGGCTCCAGCATGGGTTTGTGAGGATGAGAGCTTATACTCACCCCAGGGGCTGTTCCACCCCGATGATGTTTTTCCCATTTTTATCTTGGGCTTTAATCAAATTTGGGGCATTCTGAATCATTTCAAGGTGAACTGCATGAGATTTCCCAAGAGAGAAGGCACCAAGCCCTGTTTCCTCAACCCCAGTGAGGACTTTCGAGCGTGCAGGTCTCAGCACCTTCCAGCCAGCACCCAGCCCAAAAATACTCTCCAGCTTTGCCTTCTCACTTCTGCAAGGCTCCTTTGCTCACCTCCTGCTTTTTGGCTTCTCCCTGTCTCGGCTTCCCCTGGTCTTTCTGCTTGCCTTTCACAATCCACCAGAAAACCAGAGCTGGCCAAAGGCCATCCACCCACGGAGGCTTTGTGCGTGGCTGCCTTTGTAGTGAGCAGTGACAGGGATCCCTGCCCAGGGTGGTGACAGCCGTGGGACGGTTTAGAGGCCACCACCCACCTCGCCCGTGGTGAAAGTGATGGATGGAGGGAGGGGTGCTGCTTCCCGTTGTGCAGCCGTGACCTTTGCCAGCCGTGTTTGTAAGGGGGGAACGTGGGGTCACGGTAACCTGGCTTCTGACACATCCCCTGGATGGGAGCCAGGGGATCCTGCTCCTCCTGGAGCTCCTTCTCTCCTACACCTCTGCTTCTCTCTGCTGGCCTCTTTGCAATTCTGGCAGCAGGTGGGGTATCCCCAGGGACAGGCAAGGCAGTGGCACAGGCAGGAGTGCTTTGCTTTGGACCACGAGGTGGTCCTGACGCCATCAAGATGGGCAGGCAGTGTATGTGATGGGAAGGGCACAGTGAGGGGCAGGAGAATCCATGCAGCAGGAAAAGCAGAATGGAGAATAAGAAATACCGCAGCAAGAACATAAAAAGGGTCTCTGGGCACGGCAGCAGGTTTTGTCAGCGTTGGGACACTGTTTGTTGGGGTGATGAATGGGAGAGCAGGGTGCCCCCAGAAGACACCACTGATCGCTCACAGAGTGACTTCAAGCTCGTTCACCTCAGCCAGTGACCTGCATGAAGGTCCTGGCTGGGGTGGTTTAGGGGCCCAGAGGCATTTATTTCAAGCAGCAGGTCCCTTTGTCCTCGCCAGTGTTTAAGTGCCTTATGCCCACTGATTCCCAAGGGCATTCCGTGCCTGCAAGCCTCTGGTTCTTTGCCGTGGGCACTCAGCAGTCTGGGGGAAAGTCTGCACAGTTCCAGGTCTTGCCCAGACTAAAACAGGTTTGCAACATGCTTGGGTGCCGAGGGAGAGGCTATTGCTGGGAATGGATTCATGTTCAGGTGACCTCAGGGGCTGAGGAGCGCGCTCGCCAGGCTGGAGGCAGCACATCCCTCCCCAACCCTCTCCCGCCAGCGCTGGATGCATGACTGGGAGGGAAACTGGAGCATAAAGGAGAGCTGTGAATCTGCCTGGAAGCTGTTGGGGAAGCAATCCCGGGAGGAGCCTGTATTGCCTTGGGTTGCTGCGCTCTAATTCTTAAAAGCTTTGGCTCGCAGATAAAAAGCTTAGCCTCTAATCCCATCCTGCCGGAGCACTCCTACGGAGAGCAACTCAGAAACACCTCGCTCTTCAGCCTCTCCTCCCATCCACGCTCTTCCTCCCCTCTCCATCCTGCCTCTCTGGCTCTGCCATTCTTCCTGGCTACTCCACCTTCTCATCCAAATGATTTTGGATGCGGGCTGGGGTGTCACCCCTGGTGGAGCTCCCACTGCCCAGCCTCTGACCGCCTTCATTTATTTACCTGCTGCCGAGGACGCGGCTTCTGCTCCAGGGAGGAGCGGTGATGCCCTCCGGTCCTTACCAGCTCTCCTCTCTCTCTCTCCATCCCTGTCCCCGGCCTGCTGCAGGTGTCTTCGACAACTGCTCGCACTCAGCCAGCGACAAGGGCTGGGCGCTGGGCATCCGCGCCCTGCAGCTCAGCGGCAAGAAGGACGCCCGCTTCTTCTTCTCCCTCCGCACGGACCGGGCGGCCACTGCCACCGAGGTGACCTCCCACCACCGCTACCGCCCTGAGGCCTGGACACACCTGGCCGCCAGCTACGATGGGCGGTGGATGGCCCTCTACGTGGATGGGGTGCGGGTCGGCCGCGCCGGGGGGCAGGAGGGAGCCCTGCACAGCGCCTTCATGTCCTCCTGCCGCACGCTGCTGCTCGGGGGGGACGCCTGGGGCACCACGCACACTTTCCGGGGACACCTGGCCGGGCTGGCCCTGTGGCGTGGTGCCCTGTCCCAATCCCACCTGCAGCGCTCCTTTCTAGAGGAGGTGGCTGAGGGGGCGGCAGGGCTGGCTCTGGCCGCTGGCTTTGCCACGCCGGAGGAACGCTGGGTGCCTTTTCGGGAGGGTGCCTTCCCCCAGCAGTGGGTGCTGCTGTCCCCACCGTCGCCCATCCTGCGGCCGCTGGGCCCCCCTGCCTGCGGGCAGACGGCCTGTGACAACGTGGAGCTGGTGTGGCACTACAACCAGCACTGGCCGCTGCGCAGCTGGAAGGCGGTGCGCTACCGCGTGGTGAACCTGGCCGAGGATGACGGCGGGCGGCCCACGGTCAGCTGGGAGCAGATTTGGCGGCAGCACCGGGCTCTGAGCGAAGCTTTCCGGCCCTACAACATCTCCTGGCAGCTCAGCTTGCTGGAGGTGCGCAACTCCTCTCTGCGCCGCCGCGCCGTGCTCCTGGGCTGCGAGCCCGGCAAGGTGGGCAACGAGCGCTGCGACCCCGAGTGCGAGCACCCCCTGACGGGCTACGACGGCGGGGACTGCCGGAGGCCCGGCCGCTGCTTCTCCTGGAAGCGCCGCGACGGCGTCTGCCACATGGAGTGCAACAACATGCTGGACGACTTCGACGACGGCGACTGCTGCGACCCGCGGGCCACCGACGTGGCCAGGACCTGCTTCGACCCGGACTCGCCCCAGCGGTAGGCGGGGGGCTCTGTGGGGGTGGTATTTCAAGGGATGGGATGCACCCTCTCCCCAACACCTGCTCTGCGCCTGGGTGTTTCTTCAGACCGGTGGCTTTCCAGTGTGGGAAGGCAGAGGGGCGTTTTCCCTTGGGGTGGGTGTGTCTGGATCAAAAGAAGTCAATCCTACGGTGTGACATGGTATCCCTCTGTGAAGCCCCTGCCAGTAAGTGTTTTTTCCCCCGGGGACACTCCTCCCCACCCCCAGGGGGATTCCCAGTGCAGAGCTGCCAGCCTCTGGTTCCACGCCAGTGGGAACGTGGCCATCCCCGGCACGGGCAAAGCAGCCGGTGCAAAGGATATTTCTTACCCTGGTCCCCTGCGTGGCATGTAGCTGGGGAATTGCTGCCCTTCCCTACCTTCCCTGGATGTGTCTAAAGTCTGATTTCTTAATTTGTGTTCAAAATGCCTTTTCCTGAGTGCTGGAGTGGGAAGAAGGAGGCAACCCAGCAGCGTTAGATGTGAGGTGCAGGATTTGGAAAGGTGTGGGTGGGTGTGCACGAGCCTTCCTGAATCTTGCCCCAGGGAGTGATGCCCACAAGGAGATTCCCTTGGTTGGAGGAGGACGTGTGCCTTCACCGTGTGCTGCAGGTGCAAAATACCTTGAAAATCCACATGGACTGAAACCCGTGGAGCATCAACATGCTGGGTTAGGGGATCCTTGCTCTCCCCAGGGGTCTTTGGAGTCAGCAGCAAGGGGTGGGATGGAGAGGAAGACCATTCACATGATGGGGGACCCCGGGTTGTTGGGAACAGTGTCCTTGGTGCAGTTGGTGGCTTGCACCCACCTCCCTCCTTGCTGGAGCCTCTGAAGTGCTGACAGCCCCCTTGATGGCTTCCAGCACTCAAGGATTTGTTAAATGTACTTCCTGGATGGAGATGGGGAAGGGGGAAAAAAAGTCATGGCTTCTCCTTTTTTTTTTGTTTTATTTAAAGCCATTTCTCTCTCAGTGTCAGAGAAAATTCATTCCCTGCTGTTGGCTCCTGGTGACAGGCAGAGGTGCCCACTGGAGCAGGAGCAGTGCAGCACAGATGGCAACATCTGTCGAGAGAAGTTGCAAGGCAGGATTTCAGGGACACGTCTGTCCTTTGATCTTCTTTCTCCTTCACTTTTCTTCCCCTGGGCTCTGGGAGCAGATAGGCTGTTGCCATAAATCCCTTTTTCCCAAGTCTGCTTCTTCTCTCTGCTCCTTCCCAGGCAGGCCACGGAGGGAGGAGGGAAGCAGGTGCCTCTGTTTGGGCAGTGGTGATGGAGAGGAGCAGCACTTTCCCTCCTTCCTTCCTGAGTCTTTCTCACCCATCCTTCAGTTCCCTGAGAAAACACAGGAGGAAGATGGGGAACCTTTCTTCCAATGCATCCCAGCAGCACAGAGAGGCATCACACCCCTTCCCTGCCCAAGCAACACTCCCCAGATATTTCCCCACCTCTGGAAGTCTCTTTGGTGACAGCCACCATTGCCACCCTGTGCCCCTCTGCCTCCTTGTTTCCCACTCTCAGAGCCAGCATGGCAGTGCTTTCCTGATCATGGAGCAGGTGAAAAGCCTGCAAAACAACTCTCCCCTCGTGGTGGCCATCAGCACCCAACACCACTTGGCCTTGGCTTTGGCAGGGCAGAGGCTCTGTCCTTGCCTCTGTGTGCGGTTAGGGAAATGTTTTCATCCTCAGACGAGAAGGGCTCCACCTTAAATTGAAAAAGGCCAAATTTTTGCTGGTATGAATCAGGGCTTCCATTTGTCAGGATTTTCCCCTGAAAGTTGGGAAACAAAACAAAACAAAAGAAAAAAACCCCCTCATTTCTGTGGGAAAGGAATGGGAATATGGGAACACTAGGGAAATAACAAACCTTTTGCAATTTTCTTTCCACAGACCTCATTGGTCTGCGCAGAGGACAAGAATGATTGATCGTAGGCTAAACTCAGAGAAATGAAACCCAGCGTGCCTGGTATTTGGGAAATGAGGGGGCATGAGTTGAATCCTGTTGCCACTGAAGTCTTCTCAGGTGCTTTTGGCCAGCTTCTTCAGAGATCACAAAGAAGAGGAGTCATTGAATGGTTTGGGTGGGAAGGACCTTTAAGTGCATGCAGTTCCACCCCTCCTACCATGGGCAGGGACACCTTTCACTAGAGCAGATTGCTCAGAGCCCCGTCCAGTCTGGTGATGCCAGTGGCTCCATCAACCCTCCCTGTGCAGGATGGTTTCTGGGGAAGAATACATATGTTTGTGGGAAAACCACTGGGAAACTGGTAGTGTGTGTTTGGGAAAAGAGCACGGCCAGGCTGGTGGCATTCCCCCAAAATTGGGGGTGAACCCCAAGGCACAGAAGCAGGGGACCTCAGCCTGAGGGGTTTTGTTCAGGCAGAGCTGCTGTGCTTGCTGTAAGGTATTATACTTAAATGAGCAGGGCAGCTGGCGAAGTTACAGAAGAGTTTTTAGGGTGGAAGCCAAAACGGGAGGAATAACGCGAAATAAAATTTAACTAACTGCGGAAAGGCGGCACAATAGGAGCCAGGTGCTTTGATGGGAACAACAGCTTTGGGTCTGTAACTGAAGGAGAACAGGCTGGCTGCTGCTCACCCACACATCTCGGCTTCCTCATAGCTGTGCCAGAGCCCTGGAGGGAGCTGTGGCTTTGGGACAGTCAGGGGAGAGGGAACCCCCACTGCAGGTGATCTCTGCATCTCCTGTCAGATCAAGGGGGCAAGACCAAAAATCTTAGGATCTTTTTACATGGATTGAATCATCTCCATTTCAAGGCTTTCACAAAGAGTGGTTTGGATGCGAACGTAAAAATAATTGAATGGAGAAAGTCAGAGTGAGACACCGGGCAGTTCCTTACCAGCGTTACAGACAGGTTCAGTGTATTTTGGTGGAGGTTCTCAATACCATGTCTTATCCTTCACAATTGTAAGCACTCAAGCAAAAGCTTTTTCCATCTTAACACACCCCTGATTTAAAATTCCCTCTTGGGCTGCAGCTTAAAGAGAGGTAAATTAGAGGAAAGAACTGAGGAACAGCAGTGGCTTCAGTGCTTCTTAGCTGGTGACCATCTCATTATACATCCAGGGCTACAGCTGGTGCCAGCTTATACCCTCACCCAGGGGAGGGAAATGAGGTTGGGAAAGAAGGATTATTAGAATTTTTATTACAAGGCTATGTAATGACAGGACAAAGGGGAATGGGTTTAAGATGAAGGAGGTCAGGTTTAGATTAGATATTAGGAAGAAATTCTTCCCTGTGAGGGTGGTGAGGCCCTGGCCCAGGTTGCCCAGAGAAGCTGTGGCTGCCCCATCCATGGCAGTGTTCAAGGCCAGGTTGGACAGGGCTGGGAGCAACCTGGGATAGTGGAAGGTGGCCCTGCCTTTGGCAGGACGTTGGAATGAGTTGATCTTTAAGGTCCCTTCCAACCCAAACCGTGGCAGGGTGCTGTGAAAACTCTGGTGGGAATGGAGCCTACTGTGGCCAAGGCAGGAGCTGGGATAGGGGCTGATGCTGAAATGATGTCAGTGGCCACTGGACCATATTGCTGCACCTCCTCGGGTGGCACATGGAACAAGACAAGTCCTGCTGTGCTATGAACCAGCTGGGCCAGCACCCACGGGTGACACCCACCAGCGGGACTGTGCATTTGTGACTGGAGGGAGACTTGAGCAAGAACTCAGGTGAAGAGCTTTGTGTAGACATCCCTGCAAGGCACCCCAACAGGAGACATGGGAAGCAAGCCACAGACTTCTCAATCACCCCTGGTCCACCTTATGAGGAACAAGGGGACAGGTAACATCAGGAGAGCTACTGACTATCATCCTTCACCCAGTTTTATCCTGACCTCAAGTGTTTTCCAGGAGTTGCTGGCCGTCCAACGTTAGGGTCTGGAGTGAAATTTGCCTTCATTTTCTGCAGGCTCCCATCTTCTTGCAGAGCCTGAGTGCTGCTGTAATTGGTGCTCTTGGAAGGAAAGCAGCAACAGCTCATTAGCAGCAATTAACACTCAGCGAGGGTCCCCCTCGGGCACTTAGTCAATGAAAATCTGGTGTGTGACACAGTTAATGTGAAAAGAAAAACCGGAGGGGAGTCTGGAGAGCAAAGTGGGTAAGGGCAGAGCTGCTGGGCCTTTCATCTTGCTGCCCAAAGTAATGGCAGCAATAACCAAAGGAAGTGAAAAATCACGAGGTGTCTCCAGACTTGGTGGCCTTGGCTGGGATGGCCAGGGCTGTGATGTTAAAATGTCCCTGATTAACTGGACAACTGATAGGCTTTAACGCAGGCTTAGCTGGCCTCCCTCCCAAGGGACTGCTGCTTAATTGGGTTGAGGCTCCTTGGGAGCCTCCTGCAGTTTAAGCCTCGTCTTCAAGAGCTGATCCGGATTAACCTCACTAAAGGAGTCTGGTGGGAAACCCCTGGGGAAGAAGGGATCACTCCGAGCTATCCCCGGGCACCTGAGCAGCCCCGTGTCAGGAGATGCTCAGCTGAATGTGGTTGGGCCTGAGCGCACGGAGGGTGTGAGAGCAGGTGAGGCAATGAAGGTACCTCGGGGCCAGAGCTGACCTGCCTAGACTTTAATCCCTACCAGATGGTAAAACAACATTCAAATGAGCTGCTCCCTTCCCCTTCTTCTTCCCTTGCTACAGGAAACCTTAGCAGGTCTTTCTTCCTGTGAAAGAGGGTGGGTGTATGCAAAGTTATTGCAAAAGTAAAAGCCTTGGGTACAACCTCGGGCCACTGGTGCTGTTGCAGAGAACAGGCTCAGCTGGAGATGGTAGGTGTCTGCTGCTTGTGGTGGTTGGTTGCTTGAAGGGTGGAGGGGGGTGTTTTTTCAGTGATTTTTCACTGCCTGTGGAGTGGCAGAGACTGTGTTGGTCCCCTGAGGAAAGCATGGTTAGGAGGTTCTCTGCTCAGGACCTGAGCTCTGGCTACTTTTGAGCTCCCTCTGGCACCTCTTGGGAGTCCTCTTTGGGCAAATGCCCAAATATTGTCCTGCTGTATCCAAAGAGTCCTCAAGTGCTGGGCTTGGGGTTTTTAAGTGATGAGGAGGGGAGTGCTTTGGAGGCACCAAAAGTGGCAGTGATGGGTTCACTGGCTTCTGAGGTTGCTGCTTCTGCTCTTTAGCACAGCTGCTGAGACTCTGGGGGTGCAGTACTAGACAGGACATTTTGCTGGAGCCTGATGGTTTGTTGGTGGATGCTTTAAAGTTTAAAGAGTGCTTGGATTTGAGCTCATTGGAAAACTTTTCCTTGCCTTGTAGGAAAGTCCCTTCTCTCTGAGCTTTCCTAGGGGTTAACAGTTTTAAAACTTAGCAAAAACAGGAGGGCATGTCTTTGGTAGAGCCCATTATGTCAGGTGGGCAGGATGTGTCCCAAGTCGCTTGCTTGTGATGGGATTTGGAGGCTGCACCCGTGTGAAGGCACCTCAGCCCACCCAGAGCCCTAGCTTGGGGTGAATTTGCTTTTGACCTTCTCAAAGTATTGTACAGTGTGGAGATAGATATTCTCTGACTGGGGAGTGTTTGGCATGTTCCCACTGCTGAGTTACAGGAGCCCAGCAGTGGGACTGTGCTCCCAGGAGGGAGGATTTGGGATGGTGAGAGGCTGCACTGCTGTGGCAGAGGAGGAGGCGGTGGGGCTCCAGCGTGGAGACTCCCTCCAAGGCACAGCAGGCTCTGACTCAGCCCATCCAACAGCTGCAGGGCAGCGGTGCCTTCTGTCCGTCTCTGTGATGGATTTTACTGCACAGTGGCACTGCAGGAGTGGCTTCTTTCCAGAGGGAAATAATGCAGCGTGAAGGTGCTGCTGTCCAAGGGCCCGTGCAGGCTCTCAGGAGCACTTTCCAAAGGCAGAGGGGGATCCATGTGCTCCTCCCTTCTGGTGGGGCCCGGGCTCTGCTGTGTTACCCCGTGGGGCTGGAAGAGCAGCACGAGAGGGTAGAGGTGTCTGGCTCCACGGGGCGGTTCCCAGTCCCATCTTGCTGATGTGCCCGACTCCTCCCTGCTTTTTTTCAGGTGCTGAACGCGGAAATAAAATCCCAGCAATGCACTCCTCTTCTGGCCAAGGTAGAAGGCTCGGGGATTCATGTCCAACAAGCCTCTGTGGGAGGATGAGACTCACTCGCTCACTCCCGTCAGCCTTCCTGTGAGCGCGGGGCTGCCAGGCACTGAGATCCTGGAGGAACCTGCTCCGTGCCCCCGGCGGTGACCACATCCCTGGGGAGAGGGGGAGAACATGATCCTCGTGTGAGCGAGGGCACAGCACCCCTGCCCGGTGGCTGCGGGCAGCCCGGGCGCTTTTGGGGAAAACAGCTGTCCCAGATGTGAGCTATTGTTCTCACAAACACCGCCGACTCGGGGCGGGGGGGGCCCGATTGTGTGGGGATGGCAATTGTGAAGGAACAGCGTGTGTCCCGTGGCTGCGAGGGGTCACTCTTTGTCAGGGCTCCCCAGGGCTCCTCCTCATCCCACCGTGCCCCTGCCTGTGGGGGGAGGACGCCAGCAGAGACCCTGGCCCGGCACAGGGACCCCAGGAACCGAGGGGGCAGCAGCTTGGCAGCCCTCTGGAGGGACCCCCGGCCAGCTGGCACCCGTGGGGTCTCTGGCATGATTGCATCTGCACAGCCTGAGCTGTGGCCAGGGGAGTCCTTCAGTGAACAGACTGCTTTGAGTTTTCCTTGGCCAAGGCAGCACTGTTGTTTGGGAAATCAAATTGCCCCTTTCCGGAGGGCGATGGGGTGAGAGGGAATGAGTCCAGCATCACCCAAACCCACTGAGATGGTGTGAAGCAGAGGACTGGCTTTGGAGGCTTTAACAAGGATGGGCATGCTGAATGTTTGTGACTGTTGCCTCCCAAGGGCTGTGCTGGGGATGAGAGGCAGCCTGAGATTTTTATTTTTTTTTTTTTTTCTTTCTGTTAATGCATGATTGTTACGCTACAGAATTTCCCCAGTAAATTATCTCGTGTCCTTTTTATATCTGTGAGGAAGGCATTTTTAGAATACTGGCTTGTGCACTTTGTGCCCTGGCTGAGACACCCAGTTGCCTAGATCTAAAAATAAGTTGGAGGCTTGGGACTTGGTTTTACCCTAAAAAAATATATAAATACATGCATATAAAAAGCAAGTTGGGAAAATTGGCTTGAATAGGTTTATTTTCTTTTTCTCTGTCTCAATCCCTTTCCTTACCAATATCATGGCTGCAAGTTTTTGCCCTTCAGTGAGCAGTTTAGGGTGAATGTAGCAAAGCTTTGGATCTTTTGGGAAGACTAGACATTGCCATCATGGTGCAGAGGGAACAAGGAGGGGCTTGTTGGCCACAGGACTTTGTGGTGCCTCTTGAGCAGTTAGATTAATACCCTGGGAGCATCATCCTTGCTCAGCAAATTGATCCACTGCTGTCAGGCCTGTTAAAGCATCCTTATCCTGCCAGTGCCCAGGTGACTGAACAGAAGTGCCAGGCCAGGCACTGGAGGGGTGGCACCCTGGTCTTCTGGCACCCTTTCATTGCCTTCTGCTGCTGGCCCAAGCTGCCCTGCTGGTGGAGAGGGATGCCCATTGCAGCTGGCTGCAGGCTCATCTGGCACCAGCAGAAATCCTTCCCCAGCCTTGCAGTGTCTGTGGTGCCTTTTCTGCTGCCCTGTTTGTCAGGGAGGCTGGATGAAGAAGAGAGACTGATTTTTTTTTTTTTTTTTTCTTTTTTTNCCCTTCCTTTTTTTTTCTTTTTTTTTTTTTTTCTTTTTTCCTTGTCATTTGGGCTGCTTTTGGAGATTGCCTCAAGCTCGAGGTTCTTCCTTTTGCATCCGTGCAGAAACCAGTTTGTGGTCTGGCCCTTCTTTGCCAGGCATGCCTTCTGTCAGGAGGTGACCAAGCTGCCTCCTGATACGCATTAATCCATATTTCTCTCCAGCCTTGACTGATTCTAGCACAGATCTCCCCTTACTCCCTGGTGCTGAAGGTGATGTGCACCAGTGGCAGCTCTTTGGCTTTAGGCAGAGTGAGGCACATCCTCGCTGCTGTAGGATCACCTTCCCCATCTCACCCAGCCCACAGCTCTCCCTCATTCCCAGCAGCTGAGATCTGTCCTGGGGATGGGGTGTTGAGAGGGGGAGGCACTTGGGAAGAGCTGGACACTTGCTTTCCCTTGAACAGCAGTGAGATGAGGGTGCCTGACTTCTCCGAGCTCCTGTGAAAACCCTGCACAGCAGAGCTCACACCTTTCAGGATGCTTGCAAACACCTGCCTCTGCTGTGGGCAGGGGTAATCATCAGCCAGGGAAACTGAGGCACAGAAGCCTTGGACATCTTCCCCCCAGTTGTGCAGCAATGAGGTGCTGGCATTAATGCTGCCATTTGGCCTCCTGCCTCCCAGTCCCTGGCTAGGGAAGAGAGGCATTTTGTGAAAGGAGATGAAGCTGCTCTGTCCTGGCTAAATGCAAGGGAGAAAAGTTCCGTGGTTCCCTCCTTCTGGAGGGCTTTACTGAGACACTGCCCAGCCATAGGAAGCCCAGGAGAACTGCACCCACTGCTGCTCTCCCCTCTCCCTTACCTGGGCAGATTGTGAATTGCTCTATAAAAGCTGATGGTGAAACTTGGGTTCCTGGTGGCCCTGAGCTGTGTTCAAAAACCATTAGGCCTCTCTAAGCCTGGAATGTTGCTTTATCTTTTTGCTGTAGGCAAAAGGAGAACTGATTTACAGGTCTGTTCCTGTAGGTGAGGTGGGACAGGGCTGATCTGTGCAACTTTAGGCAAAAAAGATCTGTAAAACTTGGTCCTGGCCTGGGATGGGTTGTTTGTTTTTTATTATTATTATTATTTTGCTTTGAAACAAACAATCCAGACCAAAAGGGAACCATCCCTGACTTTGTTTAGCTTGGAACCAGCTCTAGAATAACTTGCCACCGTTGAGCTGTGCCTCCCAAAACCGCACAGGGCTGCAAACAGATTTCTCCATTTTCCCTGCTGCTTCTTGCCTGCCCTCTCTCGCACAGGCTGTGTGACTCCAGCCAGCACTGGCACTGCCAAAGCAAGGTGAGTGCTCACCCCATGCTGGGGATAGCAAATCTCTCCCAGGTTGTTGGTGGATGCTGCCCAGGCTGGGCTTTGGCAGGCAAGGCTGGACTGCCCTCCTTCCCTGAGCTGCTGCTTCACTGCCTTTCTCCCAGGCAGGGCTCTTTTCCTTCCCCTAAATGGTTCCACAGTGGATCTTTAACTCTTTTGAATTTTTTTGACTAACTCCCCACAACTACAGCTCTTCCCATGTTTTCAAGGATGATGTCTCGGAGAAGCTGTGGCTGCCCCACCCCTGGAGGTCTTGAAGGCCTGGTTGGACCAGCCTGGTCTAATGGAAAGTGTCCCTGCCAATGGCAGAGGGGTGGAATGAGATGGTCTTTCAGGTCATTTCCAACCTAAACCAATCCATGATACTTGAGCATGGAAGTGGGAGACACCTTACCAGGGTAGGGAAGCTGCAGTGTTTGTCTCCTTTGCTTATTCCAGTGGTGAGGACAAGAGGCAGCAGTCTGTGGCTCTCAACTCTCTAATTGCTGCTTCACTGGATTTTTGTAGGGGAAGGTTAGAGGGTTTAGGAGAAGAGATGTCCCTTTGAAATTTGGGAATTTTCAGGTCCTTGGGGTTTTATTCTGCTTTATTCTAAGGGATCTTGCCATGACCCTCACCCAGCCCTGCTGTACTGCACACACACCCTTGGAGCTCTTCTTCGTAGAGGCTGTGAACCCATAGTTTGGTTTCCAGAAGTTAAAAATCTGGGGCCTCTCTGTTCCTGCAGACTCACAATAAAGGCAGCCAGAAAGGAGCTCCTCCAGTGATGGGAAAAATGGGGAATAACTGCAGCCTTGTGCTAGGCCTCGGTAGACCTTGGAGGGCTGTTGGGGGTGATAACCCTGAATACATCCCCTAGTTGGAGCAGGGGGGCTCCAGTCAGTGCTCACAGGCTCTGTGGAGCAAATACCAGAGTTCAGTCTGTCCATTGCTTCCAAGATTGTTTCTTAGCAATTAGTGCATTCCTTTGGAGTTCACTCCTGTTGATGTTTTTGATGCGTGTCAACCCCAAACAAACCAAGATTTCTGCCTGGGAACTTCCCTGCAGGATTGTCAGCTGGGAGCCTGCAGGTTGAGTTTAAACCCAGGAGTCTGAGGCACACATGTCTTTTCAGCTCCCAGGGAGTTATCCTGTGAGCAATGGGTGCATCATCCGTGAGAGATGGCCCGTGCATGCTCTGCTCCCACTGTGGAAGCATCTGGGAGCCCAGCTCTGCATCATTGCCTGGTCCTAATGAAAGACATCCCCAGACCCTCAAGGGGTGGCTCAGATGGGCTGTGTGCTTTAAGATGATCTCAGCCGTGAGGAAATGGTGAGCCTCTCTGAGGAAGAGATGGCCATGATTCACTCAGATAGAAATAGAAAAGCCAAACAAGCAAATGGAAACTCCCTGTTGACCAGGTTCCTGCCATTTAAATGGGTTTTTACTACCTGTTCCAGTATTCATTTGAAAATCATATGCATTTACTCATACACACTACAATCAGATGGTTTTGAAGCCATTAAGGCCCATTGGGTCAATAACCAGCATTTTCAAAAATCTATTAAATTCCCATTTCCGTGGAAATAGAGCTTTTACAATTGATCATGGCTACTGACTCCCATTAAAATAAACCCTAAACGCTATCAACTCCCCCAAGATGTAGAGCACTAAAAGACAGTTTGCCAGGACAAATTTATCCCAGGGGGAAGTTGATGGCCCATTATGCTTAAGCAACATGAGAATTGTCATATAAGTCAGGAAGTTTATGGGACTTGTATGGATTTGTCTTCCCTGGGGGGGTGAAAAGGAAGGTTCAAGGGTTGAAGCACTAGTGCTAACACAAGCTTAAAGCCAGACTCCTGCAGGAGCTTTTTGGGAACGTTTAGCTTATTTTGTATTAAATTTCAAGTGTGTGTAGACCTTGGTTGTTTGGCAGAAACGAGTGATGCTTTAGGGCTGAAGTGCTGTAAGAAATGCTAAATTTGTGGCTCAGTTCTTGGTGGCCCAGGGTTTCCTGTGTTGCTTGGGTCTGCTCAGCAGAGGTGCTCCAGCCCTCCGATCACCTCTGTGGCTCGCTCTGACAGCTCCACTCATGCAGGCAGCCCCAAATGCTGCAGCTCTGGGACCCCCAGCTCTGGACCACTGCAGGGGGGTCTCACAAGAGCAGAGTAGAGGGGAAGAATCCCCTCCCTTGTCCTGCTGGGCCACACTTCTTTCCATGCATGGGAGGCAAGATCTGTGCCGATCCTGAAAGCAGAGCAAGCCTGTGTGTCCCTGCAGAGGACTGGGGATGGAGGGTTCCAGCTCTGGCAGGCCCATCCCTGGAGGTGACCCAAAGGCCTGGAACCCATCCATGTGCCTGGTGTCCCCTCTGAGAAGGGGCAGGTGGTTTTCAGGCTGTGCACCAAGGCTGGGGGAAGAGCAATGCAGGGGAGAGGGGTCCCAGCCCTGGTGCCCACGCCTTGGCTTGGCAGAGGAGCACGGGGAGCTTTGTGACCCAGCTGTCCTTTCGGATGAGGGCTTTGCAGTTTGCCATCTCTGGCAGGCAGCAGCACTCTGGGGATGCAGGCTCGCTGCCGGCGTCAGCCGAAAGCTGCTGTGCCCCTTGGGGGAGAGGTCAGGTAGTCCCTGCCGAGCCAGAGGCCGTGCTTCCCTTGTTTGTCTCCCTTCATGCCTCCTTCAATCAGCTTCACTGCAGCCCTCTGCTCCCTCCCACAGCCCTGGATTTCCCTGCTGTGTGTGCCTGATCCAGCACTCCTCCTCGTGCTGCTGTCGTGTCCCCAGGACCTGTCTTGCTGGGGATGCTGTCTGTGCTGCGGGGCCTCTGTGAACAGACAGCGTGGTGATGTTGGATGGTGTTTGTGATGGGAGTGCAGGAGGCAACGTAGTGAATTGCTCTCTTCCTCCTTCAGAGTTTAATTGGAGGCAGGTGGAGAGGAGCAGGTGGGTTCCTGTTCCTGGGTGGAGTGTAGACAACAATCCCTAGAACAAGTGTTGTGGGACTTTCCCTTATAATGGGTTCTATGACAGGCAGCAGGACCACTTGGGGTTATTGGTGGTCGGCCTTGGTGCTTTTTGCAGTGCAGGACTGACTCCTCCAGGAGCTCAGGAGAGAATTACTGCAGGTCTATCAAATAGCCACAACCATCAGCTTTTTTTTTTTTTTTTTTTCCTTTTCTTTTCTTTGGGAAACTGAAAAGCAACTTGAACAAAATGGTGGTGTCCAAGTCCCAGTGGGTATTTCTCAAAAACCTTATTTCTTCCAAAGGTATCCTAGGGCTGGTGGCACCTCAGTTCTATTTGGGAAGCCTACACAGGCCTGTGGAGATGGGCTGGGATTCCCAGCACAGCCATCCCAAGAGACCCTTGGACAGGCTGTGGTGCCCGTCACATGCATGGCAGCAAGGAGCTGAGTGAGGCAGTGAGCCAGCCCTGCCCCCAGGGTGCAAATATCACAAACCCAGTGTTTTTCTGTGATCCAAGCATTTGATGCACATGTGCACCCTGCTGGCACTGCTGTCCTGAGGGTGCCCATCACACTGTGAGAACACAGCTGGGGGTTGACCTCTCCTGAGACTTATTCTCATGTATTCAGCACAAGTGTGGGGAACCATCCTCAGTTCCACCCTCAAAACATGAGTACCACATGCAACCAGCCTTAAAATTGGTCTCTACCCTCTTGCCCTGCACATAAGCTGTCAACAGAGCTGTAACAAGATCCAGAGAGGAAAGCGGCGTGTGGCAGAAAAGCAAAGAGTCTTTGGGCAGGCTGATAGGGAGGAATTAATGCAGCTTTCCTAAAGTCAGGTGTCCTGTTGTGTTGCCAGAGGCAAAGACAAGTTCTTGATGCCTGACTGTGGCTTTGCTGTATCTTAAGGAGAACCTTGAACCTACAGAAGCCAACTGTGATGGTTGTGGAATTCCTGTCAAATGCCTCTGAGTCCAGATCAAGGGGTTGTCTCCAAGGGGCATGTTAGAGTAGGGATCTGCTATTGACTTCCAAACCAAGATGATAAGGCCAGCAAATCAATATTTGGGTCATTTAAGCTCTGAGCCATTAGAACTTCTTATGGGTGACTTCAGCTACCCAGATGTTTGTTGGAAGAAGGATACAGCAGCTCACAGATCATCCATGAAGTTCCTGGAATGTGTAGAGGACTGCTCCTGATACAAGTGTTGGATGTGCCGAACAGGAATGAAGCACTGCTGGACTTGCTACTCACAAAGCAGTAATTCCTGGCTTGTAATAGCTCAGCTAGTGGTAGTCTTGCCTGCAGCAATCACAGTGTTGTGGATTTTGGATCCTGCTTTGGTGCTGGTGGTTAGTGCTGAGACAAAGGTTTTAGATTTTTGAAGAGTAAATTGCAGCTTGCTCAAAGCTCAGCTGGGAGGGATTCACTTCTCTGGAGGCTAAAGGAGTGAGTGCTGGGAGTTTTCAAGAACACTCTCCTAGAACCACAAAAAACAGCTCATCCCCTTCTAAGGTAAGAGAACCAGATGGGAGCAGGTCTTTAGAGAGAGGACAACCCGATCAGCCTGTCTCGTTGTGACCCTTGTTCACCCTCTCGCACATCACTGCATGTGCCATGTCAGATGTTCTCCAGTCATGTGTCCTCTGGTCAGTCCTGCTGGATCCAAGGTGGCATTTCCGCTGCAAACGTGTTACATCCACTGAGTGTTTATCTGTGAACATTTGTATTTCTGCACTCTTGCTTTTTGCCCCCTGCTCTATATTCCTACATCCCACACTTTCAGAGCTGGGACTTGCCACCTCCCCAGTGGTCCATCTTCCATCCAGTCCAACTGACACTTCAGCCCCCATCCAACTGCTGCCACCTTTTTTAATTTTAGTCTTTATTTTGAGCTCTCCTCCACTACCATGTGTTTAAACTTGGATAAAGGTGGGGACTGTACTGTAATTTTGCCCAGGGATGCATCTCAATTACACAAAGCTTCAGCTCCACTTTGCCTGCTCAGCAGAACTGCTTCTTCCTTCTTCTATCCCTTACTTCTAAAAGGATCTTTTACTCTGTTTTCACTGGAGTCAGCTTGACTTCAGGGAATTCCATTTCACCCCATTCTCCTTGACAGCTCTGATGCAGCAGTGTCAGCTGGTCAGTCCTGGTTTTCAATTCTTCATTCAAGACCTGTGTTCATCCCTCCATTTACGTTGATTTGAATCAACTCATAATGAGTTCAGGCCAAGTTTTCTTTCTCTCATCTGTTCTTTCATAATTTCTACACTGCTTACCAAAACCAGGTCTAAAATAGCATTGCCTTTGGCTGATTCAGTGATGATTTAGTGAATAACTTTTTAGCCAACACTTCCAGGAATATCTGGGCCATGCCATTGTTAGCAGCACTAATTCTTCGGCCCATCTCAGGGCAAAATGCCCTGCAGGCTTTCTGGTCTAACACTGATGTTAATGTCTTTCTTTCCCAAATCTGACCTCAAGAAGTCGTGTACTACCCTCAGATGTAACAGAGCTGTGTGCTAGCAATCTGCAGCCTGCTCGCTCCCTTACCCCTGTAAATCTGTGTGGAGGGGTCACAGCATTGAACTGCAATGTGTCTTTTTGATCCCATCTGTTCCTTTTGCCACTGCAGCTCTCTGACCCTTCAGCATCTGCTCCTGCTTCAGTCCCATGCTCACAGATGGAGATTGAGAGCTCTGAATCCAGCAGGAATTGCTCATACATAAGGGGACCTCCTGATCCTGAAGGATCCTGTTTCGCCCTCTCACCCTCTTTGACACCTTGATACTCAGCCACCCATGCAAAACTTAAATTGTTCTGTCACTGATGGCTGCTTCCTAGGCTGCTCTTCTACTCGTGCTGTCGGTGCCTCAGAGGTGGATTTTTCTAGGCATGTCAAAAAACTGTGTGATGTCCTCATCCCTTGTGGACTCAAATGCTCTTTGGCTGGAGTCCAGCACCCGGTGAAGTTGATGAAAGACTCCTGAGCACTACAGAGGGTATTATTCCAGCAGTGTTGTGCTTCCCGTGATCCCAGGGGAATGTCTGGCTCTTTCTCAGCCTTCCCTTCCCATCTTGCATGTGTTTTGTATCTGGCTGTGTTACCAAAGCCTGTCCAGATGAGAGTCATTTGGATGTTGCTGCCTTGTCAAGTTGTCATGATGCTGGCAGAGAGCGTTTGTGGCATACCAGCAGAGTGCTGGGCTGGAGTCAGAGCTCCCAGGCGTGGTCATGGGGATGCAAGTAGTCTTAGTAAGTACAGAAGGCCTTAAAAACACAGCATCCCCCCAGCTGCAGTAATGCCAGAGGTTTTGGGGCAGGTAAAGGCAGAGCGTGAGGCAGCTGCAGTTACAAGAATGACCATCAGCCTCCTCTGGAAGCAGAGCACGTAACCCATCTGGGCCTGTCTGCTGTGCCAAGGTGGCACCGTGTTTCCGCTGTGGTGCCGGCCTTTGTCTGCCTGTGCCAGGGAGAAGGCAGGCAAGGCTGAGATGTGAAGAGAACAGGGATGAAGGTTCCCCAGTTCTAGCAAGGAAGATTCATTTATGCAAGCAGAGAGCCCAGGTGTGGATGTTCACCTGTTTAGACCCCCTGCTGAAGAGTCACAATTAAAAGGAGTCCTTTGGTCAGCCAAAATGGATGATGTTCCCTTTGGCTCACCGTCTGGAGGAGTATCTCCCTTCATGGATGACATGGAGAATTTGGAGAGTCTGCTCTCCCAAAATGTTCACGCTGTTTGGATCAGCACCTGTCTTCATGGACTGAGCTGTGACTCGGAGACAAGGCTGCTGTGTTTGTCGTTAACCCTTTGCAGCCTTGGAGAAGTGAGTTACCCCCACACTAAAAATGTTATTGGCAGACTGGTGCTCATTTCTGGGAAGCCTGAGGGATTCCTCATTTGTCAAGCAGAGGTTTGGGGGAAAAGGGAGCCTCTCTGCTTGCAGGAAGTAGGAAGAGGAATTTCTTTGCAGTGGTTGGAGGACATGAAAGCAGAGCGAGGAATCCCCTGTGACTTCTTTAGGCTGTATGGTTAGCTGGAGCTGGCTGGGTCTCAAGTATTTTCCAGTTGTCCATGGAGGGCACTTGGACAGCTTCCACCCAACCCCACTCCCACATCCCCTCTGAAGGGTCTACAGGGAAAAGACTCCTATTTTTGAATTGCAGTGGAATTCCTGTGGCATTACGTGCTGCACCCTTTGCGGTGCCCAGAGAATTCAGTTTGATTTATGGTTCTGCAGCGGGTATGTGCTGGCCTTGCTTTTCATTTGGAGGTGCCACCTCTTGTGTCTTGCTGGTCACGGTCACTTTGTGGCCCCAAGGCTTCCTGTTATGATTGTAGCTGTCACTTAAAAGTGCCACTCTTGCCCCTCTACTCTCACCTCCTCCCATGTCAGGCTTGTTTTACAGCTTGACTGTGTTTTCTGCTTCCCCATGGATTAGCAGATCCTCTCCTCTCTCCCACCTGCACACCAGCAATGGTTCTGTTGCTGCTCCCAGAAATTTGTGCTGGAAAATCTCTGTCTGTCCTGGGTATATCAAAAATCTCTGTCTGTTCTGGGTATATCAAATCTTCTCTTTTGACCAAGCCAGCCCAGAGCCTGACTTACAACCATGGCTAGGCAGGTGCTGTCTCCCCCGTGGTCAGGACAAAACTTTCCAAGGAAAAGCATGGGCAAAGAATGTGAGTTCTCCAGGGAGGTCTGGGACTGTGGGTGGAGTGTGATTGTTTTCAACTGCTCAGAAAGGAAGCTTTGGGTCTTCAGACTTTAATAAGGTAAGATCTAGTGCAGTAAGAGTTTGCCATGCAAATCTACAGTCATTTGATGTCTTTCCCCTTTGATATGATGGGGTGACACAGGGAAGCAGGACTCCAAGAGGGCTGTTGTCAGGAAGCAGTGGACACAACTGGGAATGTGAGAAATTTGGATTAGACATTGGGAATTACTTCTAACTTGAGGGTGCTTAAACACTAGAACAGGTTGCCCAGAAGGGTTAAGAAACCTCTGTCCCTGGGGCTGTTCAGGCCCCAGCTGGACATGACCTCGAACAGTGTGGTCTAATTAGACCTGTTTTTGAACAAGGGGGTCAGAATGGCCTGTGGAGATCCTCTCCATCTGCAGCAGAGTCTCTGATTCTGCTGTTCTGTGGTGACAGTCACTGAAACTGCTCCACCTTCTTTTCCTTTTTTCAACAGCAAGAAGCACCACAGTATGACAGCCCCCTGTTATGTCCCATACAAGTAAAACAGGATGCAGTGTGGTGCCTTAGAGTCAGGTCATCAAACTGTCATTCAGCAGAACTTTGAGGCAGTATCACCTGTTGTAAGGGAGTCCATAATTTCTGGGCTCATCCTTTCAAATACTGTAATTTTGGACGGTGTTAATTCCCATACTCATGTCTAATAATGTCATTCCGTAGCCTTCCCACCCCTATTTTTTCTCTACTGTGGCAAATACTCTTCTTGCAAGCTCCACTCTTCCAGGGCTGAAAGCGCTCCCCAGGTCCTGGTGGTGTCAGCACCCAGCTGGCTGCTCACTACTGGGCTTTGGATGCCCTTGGGAAAACATTCACTTTGAATCTGGCAGACCTGATGTCCCATCTCTCTCTTCTGTCCCCTGCCCTGTTCTTTGGGGTTGGTTTGGGTTTTGCTTCTTGGCTGACAGCTGTACCTTCATGTGTCCTTCTGTCCTTCCTTTGTGCTTCCATGTCGGGTTGCAGTGCCCACCCTGCTGTAAATACCACCTAGTTTGGAATACTCTAGTCTTGTAGGCATTGGAAAACTATTTGGGAGGCAGAGGGGAGTGATGTCATTTAGGCTGTTTGTGGAGACCAAAGGCTGCTCTGCCTTCTCCTCAGAGAAAAATCACAGAAGCACTGGAGGGGAGGGAGAGCATAACCATGGCAGGAACCAAAAGGCTCAGGTGCCAGTTGGGTGCTCCCTGTCTAACCTAAGGATGCCAGCAGGAAATGTAGTTTGAGGGGAATTGGAGTTGCCCATTCTAGAATGGCTCTGCTCGCATCTTTGGGGACATTAGCAGGATATTTGTGCTTTCTTTGCCATACAGGGTGAAATTAGGATCCTTTCTTCTCCTTGCCCATGCAACCCATCTGAGCAGCTCTCAGTGCTGGAACTGCTCCCTCTAACCCTTACACATCCCTGAACCATCCAGATCTCTCAATGGAGGAAATTACAGTTATTTATAATTAAGCCTTGACAAAAATGTTGCTAATGTCAAGGGAATGGCAGGCGACAGCCAGAAAAACATCATGTCTCCAGAAGAGGGGCTGCAGGAATATCCCTCTGAATAGGGCTGACGTCGGCTCTTGGAATTTGGACAGCCTGGAAGGCTTTGGGGCTATTTTTCCGAGATATCATAGGTCAGGAATTGATGCTATTTTTAAGTCTGTGTCCCCCGAGCAGCTCTGATGAGTGCAGGAGACTTTCTCTCCCCACCTCCCCCCTCCTTATGCTCTATTTCTACGACATTTTTTTGCTTCTATCCCTTCCGAGTCATGCCACAAGTATGTCCTTCAGGTTTGTTTATCCTTCTCACTATCTGTTCCTGCCGGCCTGCTCCCGGCTGGGTTGGGTGGAAGGGGTGGCGTCGGCGCGGCGCGCGCCTGGGATGCTCCGGCGAGGCGTCGCGCGGAGAGGATCGAGTTCTCCTCATTTGTCCTTTCCGGCTGGGAGAGTTTTCTCTCCGCAAGCTGATGTGGCTGGGGAAAAGTGTTCTGGGAATGCTGCTTTGTGGTGGGAGATCTCGGGGCCTGGTGAAGACAAGCTGGTCATCTCATCTCGCCGTGTAGCCTAGCCAAGATATTTCTGAAGTAACTGAATCCTCAGAGCTCCTGGGAAGGTGGGTGAGATGCCTCCAGCCTGGAATGGTCTTTTGGGGCTGGCTGGTAGGAGAGAGGCAGTCGGAAGACCCTGATTATCTGCCACCTCCCAAGCCAGTAGTGGCTTTTGAAAGCCTCTGCTATTTCAGGTCCAGGGAAAGAGCCCTTGGGTTTACCCGGCTCTGTTCCACATGCCACCCTGCTCTAGTTTATTTCTGGAATCCTTTATCTTTTTTTTTCATTTTTTCCTCCTTCTCTTCAATTGCTGTAGCAACCTCTCTCTCTCTAAACAAGCCTTTTGGTGTAACAGCTTGACTAGGGATCTTGCCATTTCAAACAGAGTATTTTGCACATATCACTGGTTTCTTCTCTCACTTCACATCTCAGGCAAGAACGTGCCTTTTTCCCCTTAGCCCGTGCTCAGCTCCATCCTTCTGTCCCTCACCCCATGTGCTGAGGAATGAACTGATGGGCATCACTGTTAATGGACACCACCAGAAGCAGCTTGTTCAAACAGAGCTGGTGTTCCTTCATGGTGAGCCCGGTGTAAAGAAAAGATTGTGCTCCCTTCATAATCTGTCCATGCAGCTCAAAGATGCCAAGTGCTCCTGGAAGCATGAGAATAAGTGAAATGCTTTCTGCCACCTTCATGTTGCTGTTGGCCTCATGCTGCAGGTTTAGTCATTCTTATGACATATTTCCACAATGGTGTGTTTCCATCATCATTCCACAGTGATGTATTTAAAGCCTTTCTGCGAGTTGTTTTTTTTTTTTTTTCTTGCTCAGAATCTCTTAAATGAATGGCTTCAGAAACTGTGGGTCAGGGTCTTCTGGTTTTGAAGACTTAGAGAAAAGTCATAGAAATGTGGAGAAAGTGTCTGCTACCTGTCCTAATCCTGTCTCAGCCCATAAGGTTAATGGCACAGATGGTGGAAATGGTAGTACTTGATTTATAGAATCATAGAATATCCTGAGATGTAAGGGGCCCGCAAAGATCATTTAAGTCCATTTAAAAGAGTACTTGGCTTTTGCAGCACAGTCCAAGGCCATTGCTAATATTATTGTTAATATTATTGCTGATATTAGGTTAGACCTTGATTGTTCTGCATAGCTGAGGGCATGAACTCCCTACAGACCAATGCTGGGACTGTTGGTGTTCTGGTGATTGTGATACAGACTTTTGACCTGTGCAGAAACACTCACACAGAGGGAAGAGTGAAACTTAAATATCCTGACTGCTGGATTTTTTTTTGTTTTTGGTCTCCAAGTGCTGAGATATGCCATGTTGTGAGGATCACTTCATGAACACTCAGATGTAGCCATGGGTGTTACTGCTCTGCTGCAATGCCTAGTGCCTACCCACCTCTCCCAGCCCACTACCTTCCTCTGGCCTTTAGAAATTGATGTCCTGGATATCCCCATTCCAGTGTTTTTTCTGCTCCTGCAATCCTAGCTCTGAAGATGGGAGGAGATACAGCCAGCAGTGTTGTCAGGAGACTTTGCCCACTAATCTTGCCCTTTGATGAATCTGGCTCCAGAGATTACCCTCTGCCCATTAAGCTTATTTTAAGAGATCCTGTTTTTTTCCCCTACTGGCTCCTGCAGGCATCCCAGATCCCCCTCTGAAAGATTCAGATCATGGGCAGAGCCTTCTCCAAGGTCCATTTTGAGAAGAGCTGCAATAATTTTTTTGGGGGGAGGCGGGGAGAAAATTCTGAGATACCTTTTGCTCTCACTCTTCCTTGTGCAATTCCCTGGGATGTGTCTTGATGAGAGATGTGCCTGTGTACTGCTGGGACACCCTTGTTTTTACCATGTACTGCTATCTCTGGCATACTGGTTTTCCTGGGGAAAAGGATGGAATGGAAGTCCAGATGGACTAGAGAAGCTGGAGAAGAGACTTCCTGGCCCCAGCTGACAAACCCTCTCTGCTCCCAACAGTAAGGTTTGATGTCCATTCCTGTCCTGCCCTGTATCAGGGGCAACCCCTGAAAACCCCTTATTAGAAACAGTTGGAGTTCTGGATTCATTTCTCTCCCTCCACCTCAAATTCTGCTTTTCTGATGCCAAACTCTCTCTCCTTTCCCTAGCAGGACCAACCTCTGCATTTCCTTCCTTCTCTCATATTTTCTCCTCCTGTTTTGTCCCGTTATCCTATCTTGTGGTGCTTCTTTTGTCCCCATGGTTGGAAAACCTTTTTCTGTTGAGAGTAGAACTCACCAACAAAGCTACTGTAATTAGCAAAACTTCTTCAGACTTGCATGAGTGCCTCCCACCCCCCTGAAACCCTCAGGAGCAGAACTTGCACCTTACAGAGCAGAGTGTGCAGTGCCACGGGACATCCTGCTGAAATGCTGAATTTTTCTGTGCTTTAAAACGCTCTTGGTTTCAGAGAGTTGAGGATGTCTCCAGGTCTGCTGCAACCCTTTTTTTTAGGATGTCTATGGATGGCTCCTGCTTTTCCTCCTCACTCTGTTGGAGTGTGTGTGCTGACTTTCTCCTCTCGCTTTGTCCTTGCAGGGCGTACATGAGTGTGAAGGAGCTGAAGGAGGCTCTGCAGCTGAACAGCACCCATTTCCTCAATGTTTACTTTGCCAGTTCAGTGAGGGAAGAGTTGGCTGGTGCTGCCACTTGGCCGTGGGATAAAGAGGCCCTTAGTCACCTGGGTAAGTGAGTGATCCCATTCACAGGGCCTCAGAATTACTGGTTTTCCTCTCTCTTCCTTGACTTGGCAAAAAGAGGCGGATGTGCTGTGCCTCAGCGGTGTGGATGTTTGATAAGAAGGTGACAGTATCAGGGTTTGGGTGTTCCAACAGCTGCTGCTGGAAGGAAAAGAGCTGCCTGTTCCCTGAATCCATGTGGGTAAGATGGTCAGGTTCCACACTGACAAGGGACTTCAACATTGTTATGAGAAACCTTTGATGGTGAAGGCAGCCAGGCAGTGGGACCACAGGTTTGCCATAAGTGCAGGTTCTGGAGAGGGTTCTAGACTCGCATTTGGGTTCTCCTGGCCCTTCCAGGTCTATCATTTAGGATTCTGGAGACAGCAAACTTCACTCTGCAGCACATAATAGCAGGCAGATATAAACCAGGAGTTGTCAGTGTTTTCAGAGCTGAGATGGCAGATTTCAGCCACTCCAGGGCTGCCCAGGCAGCAGCCAGAACTGGCCACTTCTGAATCCAGCTGCAAGTGTGAGGATAACTATCAAATTTTACCATGTTTTTATAACTTGGCCTACTACCTGCTGGAGGCAAGGTTCTCCTTGGCCTCAGAGGATTCAGGGCAGACCCTTAAGGTCATCAGTCCTCGTAGGCGGCAAAACAGCCAAAATGGCAACTGTTTCCCTAGAATATGGTTGTTTTGCGCGTTTTTGGCTATTTCTGTTGTTTCTCTTTTTCCTGCCTCTCCTACCACCTCTTCAGTGTTGGAGTTTTCTGGCAAAGCCCTTTACACTTTGCAGTCAAAATGTCTAGAGTGTTTCTCAATAAGTAACTGGAAATAATTACTCCTGACACCTGCACAGCAGACTTAGACCTTCTGCTTTTACAAGTGCATGATGTTCAACCCTTAAAAGTTTTATGCTGCTCTTAAAGACCTGTTTTAAAGTTCCTTTTTGCCAGTTTCCCTCCCTCAATGAGTTTCAGGGCTGTTTTTTCAATAGCATTGCTACAGCTGCTTGTTGAGGAAGGCAAATCTCCATGAAATTTATTCTTTCAGCTTCCAGAAATCACTTCCAAGGCTCAGCTTGACAATCATCTGACTGCAGCAAGTGCTTCAGCCACACACGTTCTCCTCAGACCCCTCCCAGTGGCTTGCAAGCAGTTGTACAGAGGGGTAACTGGGGTGACCGGTCTCATCAAAAGCTTGCATTCAGCTCAAGTCTCTGAGCTCGTGTCCAGCCAGGGACACGAGAAATGGCACCATCTGGAAATGTTGGATCAGGGTTTAGCGTGGAGGTGCAGGGGAAAAGGGGTGTTGTCTTGACTCTGGTGCCAGAGCTGTGAAGTATGAAGCTGGATCTGAACTTCTTTGAAGCTCTGGCACGGACTGAAGATTTTGGTTCAAGACTGTCCTTGGTTTTAGATTTAATGAGCTCGGGAGGGACTCTGTTCTCCATAAACAGTGAGCTTCACCACATCATCACTCGCTTTGTACCATGCACAATGTATATTATTGTCCCACACTGAAGAAACTTAGGACTGAAGAGGCCGTGAATATGTGGCTTGTGACAAAAACTCTCACAAGAGGCCACTGGAGAATGTGAGTAGATGTGGAAGTAAAGCGGTGAGTAAAGAGAAAGGAAAACCTTGGGAGGAGTTAATGGCACTTTGAGAAAAATTCCTGAGCTTAAGGACCTAACTGTGGCCAGGGGTGGAGACAGGTCTATACACAAGAAAGGGGTCTGTCTCCAAAAACACAGACTCCTTTCCTTGTGTTAAATCTTGCAAATCTCCTGTCTATCCTGACCTTAAAATATTAGGATCAGCACACAAGACCTGTACCCCTCACTGCCTGCTCCCACGGGGCAGCAATGCCATGCTGATTTTTCCCTGCACACATACAGACCCTCTCATGCTTTAGTTCTCTGCGTGAATCAAATTGGTTCCTTGGCTTCTCTGAGAAGCCAAACTGCCTCCTGTCTCCAGAGAGTCTTGGTCAGATTTTTGCTCTGTTTGTTTCTCTGAACTGGACTTGCTTAGATGTTTTCAGGGGAAGCATCATGAGACTTCTACTTCTCCAACTGGCCTTCCCTTTTTCTCTTTTAATACTTTGCCTCAGTCCAAAGATCACCATATTTACTGTTCTCCATCAGTTCTTCTCTAGAATTGTTCATTCTGCCGTCTGGATTTTGATCTTATAAACCATTTTTTCTTGAACTTTGAGTGTGTTTTTCAGGGCGGTCCTCCTCACCTTCCTGTTGGTGTCATCACCTTCTGGAAGTCTTCAGTGAACTTTGCTTTTTATCCCCTTCTCTTCGCAACGCTTCTTTGGGGATACCAGAAATTACGTGACCATTCATATGCTGGTTACTTACAGTTCTATTGCTCTCCTCCAGACTTTTTTCCTGAGGAAATTTAATTTTCAGGCAGCCTTTCTGAAGACTTGGGGATGGTTTACCAATAATACAGCCAACAGCAACTACTTTCAATGAAGCATAAAAGGCAATTTCTGGCTTGGAGAGGCTGAAATGGTCTGTGAAAATTCTATAGACCATGTTTCGGCTGCTGTGGAGCTCCCAGAGAGAGACAACTTGCTGCCAGCCAGCAGCAGAGGTAGAAGGTCTCAGGTCTGTTTGCACCACTCCCTGTGACTATACTGTCTGTCTCAGTCTTTCCACCATAATCACAGTGAGTTCCTCACAAATTCAGATTTCTTGGAGTCTGGAATGAGTTTTCTGAGAACTTAGAAGTAAATCTTTTTAACTACAAAGCAGAGGGAGTCGAAGAACTTCCTTAAAAAAAAACCCAACAAAAACCAACAACAAAAAACCCTTCGCTTTCTGTGGTGGAAAGCCTTGTTCAAAAAACCCAGCAATGTAATGATGCAGATGCTTCGAACTTCGTGTGTAGCTGCGTGTGAAAGGCATAAACATGGTCGAAAGGCAAGGGAATTGTGCACATCTGATGTTATAAATACTTTCTGTAGTTATATAAGCTGAGGCCAGCTCATGTCTCTGGCAGAGGTCAGTGGATCCTGAAGGAGGGCCAGCCCTTCCAGCCGAGGTACCTTAGGCAGTGGCCACCTTCCTGTCTGACTAACTGTCATGCGTTTGTTCCATTCATTGCTCTGACTCAGTGTTTGGGGAAGGCTGGCCCTGCAGTGCAGGTTCAGCTTTGTGGTTTACTGCTTAAAGGTCCTGTGGTTACTTGGGAATGTCCTCTGGGACAGCCCTGACCTAGGAACAGGTTGGCTTCTTTGGGACTGGCAGGGAGAGGAGTCCTTCAGCATTGCCACTGGTCCTGGCTGGAGTAGAGAATGTCCTGGGAGCAGGAGCTTCCAGGGCTGTGTGAGTAAAGGAGAAGCACGGTCCATTCCAGCACAAATCATTTGCTGTACTGCTGGGCTGGGCATCTCCTGTTGCTTGATCAGAGTGGGGGTTTGGCCTTGGGGAAATTACCAGGTCTGCAGCTGGTAGGCCTGGCCTGGAGGGACAAGGTGGTGTGAGGCCAGCCCTGAATCTTTCCACCTGCCTGGACTTGGCTGGGTGAGCAAGTCCAAAGAAATCTCTGGTCCACCTGCCTTGGAGTGCTGGACTCCCTTGATACCACAGGGACATGGAAGTTTTTAGCTTTGTTGTGTAAATGCTGATCTTGTGAACCTCCTTGAGCCAGTTCTCAAATTTAGCTCTTCTCTCAGGTCAGGAGGAGGCAGAGGGGAGAGGGACGTGCCTGATTGGCAGCGGAGGGAGAGGGGAGGGTGGTCCTGTTGGGATGTTATGAACACTTCCCCATCTTGCCTTCGCAGCCAGGATCCTGCAGAGGGGAAATAGAACTTCCTGGTCCAAAGCTGGGAGCACTCCCAACTCGTCCGGGAGCAGTGGGGACAGGGAATGAAGGGATAGGGATGGTTCTGGGAGGCAGAGTTCTCAGGCTGTTTCTAATTCTGCCATTTAATTAGCTGTTAAAATGAGTCCTAAAAATATGATCGTCCTTGTGGAGTGTGGGGGAGGACTGGGATAGGGGAAGCCAGCAGAGAGGAGGGGAGGGGACAGCGTACCTTGGCATCTCTCTCTTGTGACAGTTTTCTGCCTCCCTGTACTGGAATGCCATTTATTCCACCACATGGGAAGAGCATTGGGTTTCTGCAGGGAGGAGGGCTGGGCTGCTTGGTCCCAGGGCCCCCCATGCCCCTGGTGCTCAGCCCCTTTCCCTGTGGTTGCTGCTGCAGGATGTGTGCAGGGATTTCACATCTCATTTTCTTGTTTTTGAACATTATTTTCTTTCTGGGTGTGCATTCCTTCTTTCAGACCTTTGGGCTGGCAGGCCCCCTGCCTTGCTCAGGCTTGGGTTTGGCTGTAGAGATGCCTTTTCTTTCTATTCTCTCTTCTCTCATGCCCTGTTTTGATTGAAATGAGAAGCAGCTTTTTCTTTTATGTGCCCACTGCGTTTCCCATCAATGGGATGCCCTTTGCTATCTATAGCATTTACCAGAGTGGTAATTGAGAAGGGTGATGGCTTCCAGAAACCCAAGAGTTGACAGGACAGAACATGAAGGTCCCAAAAGGATTCTTCGAGCTCTCTACCATCTTGTGACCCATCTCCAGGCAACTAAAGGGTCCAAGAGCTGACTGGTGGGATGCAAAGTCCTTTGCTCTCTTGTCTCACAACTTGGAAGAAAGGGAATGCAGCTACTTTGTGACCCATCCTTTGCCTCAAGCCCTGGGCAGAAGATCCTCACTGTGGGAAGGAAGAGCAATAAACATGACTTTTGAGCTAAGAAGCAGTGCCACTTGACAGGTCAGTGGTGCCTCTCAGCCCTTCCCTGGGCCACACATTCAGGATGTTCCACAGAAGCCGCCGCCCTCTTTTCTTCACCCCTTGCTGGAAGGGCTTGGGAGAACTGCTCAGGGCATCTCTGGAGGTCCCTTTCCAGCCCCCAGCTCAGTGTTCACCCAGCATGGCTCCCCCACAGGAGCCACAGATCTGCTGTGGTGCCTTGCCAGGGACACTGCAATCTGAAGAAAACCCTCTCCTGGAAGGAATGCCCTGTACTCGAGGACACGAGGTAGTCAGTAGTGCACGGAGCTGGTTCAGGAGCAGATTTCAAGCAGTCTGAGACAGGATCACCCTGTGGCCACCTGCCAGCTCTAACTTTGCTGGCAGGGCAGTGATCATCAGCAGAGATGCAGTAGCAGAGGCTCAGAGGTAGCTGGCACAGTAAATCCTCCAGGGCCCTGCAAAGGAGGGAGCAAGCTGTGCTGGAGCCAACTATTCACCACACTGCCATCCAAGCTGTCTGGGTTAAAAGTAGTTGTGTAAAAACAGCCTCCTGAGACATGCAGGAGTTGCCTGGAGTCAGCCTGGGCACATGCTGGGGTCTGCTTTTATAGTACCCCTGTCTCGTTGATACTCCCCAGCCCTTACTCCTCCTCTGTAAGGCAACATGGAAAAGCGGATGGAGCATGAAAATGAGAAGAGAAAAAGAGGGAAGTGGCCAGTGAAAAACCTCAAAACAGGGAGAAAAATGCAGAGATTCCAAGGAGATTTTAATCTGGACAAAATAATGGAGGCAAATAAATGGAGGCCAGCGAAGCAAACTTTTTTTGTTCTTGAGCACCTTCTGTGGACAGTTTCCTAGCAGGTGTGGTAGAGAGCCATCAGTACAGGGTTCTGCCTCCCAGGTCAGGAGCTGGAGATGCTGGCAGTGAGCACAGGGAAGGCTCTGTTCCACCTGGCCTTTGTCACTATCCTTGATCCTTGTTCTTCCCATCACAGATGGGCTCACAGGAAAGGAAAAGCCACTTGTCCTGCAGCCACAGGTCAATTTAGGGCAGAATCATCGTGGGTCCTGTCCAGCTCCATGCTGTTGCTCTCAGTATGAGGTGGCAGCTCTGGGGCAGTTTCTGAGGGTCTTGGTCTGTGCCTGTGCTCCAACATCTTTGACAGCTGAACCTGCACCAAACTGGCTTGGAGACAAACTGCCCCCCTGTGCCACCTTGAGTCAGGGCTTGGGGTACCCCAGTGAAGAGGAGTAGGTTTGTGAAGGTCTTGTTGGGCTCATTTGGTGCACCTTGCTCACATGCAGACCCCTCTGAAGGGGAGGAAGAGATCTTCAGAAGCAGTGTCTTGGGAAATCCCACTCTAAAATACACTGAATTTGGGTCAGGTTTGTGGTGGAAGCCTAGTGGATTTCAGCAGCACCTCATAAGACTTTTAGTTCACCCCTCATAGTCTGGTTTGGAGGTTGAAGCAATAGGTCATGGGTGATTCCTCAGCAGGGGCTGGAGGCAGTGCACTTGAATCTCCATGTGTATTTGTGCTGGGTCTGGCTTCTAGTGTGTTGGGACTTTGCTCAGCACCTCATTGTCCTCACCTGTCGTGGGAACTGGCCTGCCTTAGACACCTGTCTAGGTGAGGGAAGGACTTCTGTCCTCTGGTTCAAAAGATGGTCCCTGTAAAGTCACAGCATGGCTGGGTTTGGTGCCCTGGCTCCAAACCTCCTTTGGAGTTGTGTGATCCAAAGCAGAGGGCAAAAGAGCCTCTTCCCATCCTACAAGAGGCTGAACGTGTCCACCTTTGGGTCTCCTTTTGGCCCCTCATCTGTGGCCTGGAAGCACAAGGAGGGGAGTTTTATCTCTCACGGAGGTGAGTAGTGGCAGATGCCCACTGTCCCTTTCTTGGAATGATGCTCCCTGTACTTGCAATTCCAGGTGGAGTTGTCCTGAACCCTGCCTACTACGGCATGCACGGCCACACCAACACCATGATCCACGAGGTGGGACACGTCCTGGGGCTGTACCACGTCTTTAAGGGAGTGAGCGAGCGGGAATCTTGCGAGGATCCCTGCAGGGAGACCACTCCATCCATGGAGACAGGAGACCTCTGTGCTGACACTGCCCCCACCCCAAAGAGCAAACTCTGCCGGGATCCAGACCCTACCAATGACACCTGTGGCCAGACACATTTCACAGGGACGCCCTTCAACAACTACATGAGTTACACAGGTAAGGAGTAAGCGTTGCTGGGGGCCTCAAGGGGTCACCTTCCCTAAAACTTGGGTTTCCCTCCTTCCTACCTCCACCAGCAGTACCTCCCCTCATTCCCTAAGGTCCCTCTCCGTGTGTTGGGATGTGGCAGGCAGTGCTTGCAGTAGCTGCTTAACCTCTTTCTTCCCTCGGGCTATTTCTGTCCATCCCTGCTTTCCTGCCAGTGTGTCCCTGGGCGTGCACCAAGGCGGCTCTTGTCTGGGTGCGCCTTTGTTCTCCGCTCCTGAAGCTATTTTTATTGCTAATATTATTATGATGATGATGAACCTCCTGACCCCTTCTGGCTGGGTTCCCAAAGGCGTGCTGCAGAGGGCTGGTGTTCCTGCTGCCGTGCCAGGAGGGCCGCCGCCGGAGGAGCAGCTCCGTGCCCCCGCTGTGGCCGCGGTGCGGGCGCTGGCCCGGCCCAGGTGTCGCCGCTGGGGCCGGGCAGGTGCGGGGACGTGGCGCCGCTGAGGCAGTGCCATCTTGTGGCTTTGGGGACACACGACAGCGCCGGGCCGGCGCCTCCCTAGAAAGCCCCAGCAAAGTCGTGCCGGGGGAGGAAGGGAGGGTGCGTGTTGCCGTGCCCTGAGCCGCAGCCCGGCCTCTCTTCTCCCCTCAGATGACGAGTGCACCAACAGCTTCACCCCCAACCAGGTGGCCCGCATGCACTGCTACCTGGACCTGGTGTACCAGCGCTGGGGCCACAGCAAGAAGCCGGCGCCCATCCCCATCCCTCCCATGGTGACGGGGCAGACGCAGGACTCCCTCAGCATCTACTGGCTGCCTCCCATCAGCGGTGCCATCCACGAGAGGTGAGGCAGCGTCTCACGGGCCTGGGCCTGCACCGGAGCCTGCCAGAAGGGCCGAGGCATCTCTGTGGCCTGGGTCCCCGGTCCCCTTCCCGCCCCGCTTGTCTCCGGCAGAGCCCTCAGACGGCAGAGCCCTCAGACGGCAGAGCCCTCAGACGGCAGAGCCCTCAGACGGCAGAGCCCTCAGACGGCAGAGCCCTCAGACGGCAGAGCCCTCAGACGGCAGAGCCCTCAGACGGCAGAGCCCTCAGACGGCAGAGCCCTCAGACGGCAGAGCCCTCAGACGGCAGAGCCCTCAGACGGCAGAGCCCTCAGACGGCAGAGCCCTCAGACGGCAGAGCCCTCAGACGGCAGAGCCCTCAGACGGCAGAGCCCTCAGACGGCAGAGCCCTCAGACGGCAGAGCCCTCAGACGGCAGAGCCCTCAGACGGCAGAGCCCTCAGACGGCAGAGCCCTCAGACGGCAGAGCCCTCAGACGGCAGAGCCCTCAGACGGCAGAGCCCTCAGACGGCAGAGCCAGGCCGCTGCCACGGCCTCTGGGCAGATGGGCTCTCCTGCGAGCTTCCTGCTAGTTGGGGTGCCGGGAGGGGAAGCCAAAGAGCATCGGGAGGCAAAGCCAGCTCCTAAACCCCGGAGTGCAATCAGGCAATGAAAAATGAGCTTCATTTAGCGCTTATTGTATAAAGTAGCTATTTACCAGGAGGAAATGCAGCCTTGTGGTTAAGGCAGGGAGCTCGAACCGCAAGAGCTGGGTTTTGTTCCCAGCGCTCTCGTGGGCTCGCAGAGCAGCTAACTGGGGGTAAGGCAGGAAACTTTTCAATCCAGAGAAATGGTGCCAAGGAGCCAGAGTTTTTTGGCTGGTGAGCAGTGCGTGGCCATGAGTGTTGGGTGGCTGTCTGTCTTTTCCCCACTAAGGGAGCCACCAAGACCTGGGTACACCACCATTGTGTCTATTCAGCAGCCCCTCTCGCTAAAATATTTCATTTTCCACCAGGTGGTGAGACTTTTTTTTCTTTTTTTGCTTACGGGATCATAACCACATACATGAAGAGCTTTTGAATTTGATTTGAAGCTGCTTCATAAAGTTGTCGTTTATAATTAAAAGGAAAATGCTGTTTTATGGCAGCTGGGGCACTCTTGGGTCAGTGCTGACCTTTCTAAGAGCGGGTGCTCTCTACGATGGGCTTTTTCCTCTGGAGTAACAAGAGCACGTATGTGTCACCCCACAGACAGGGGAGGCCCTGAGTAGCCTTGAGTCATGCAAATGGACTGCTTTGTTGGGGAATTAAGTGATTTGGGAGCAGGGAGGCACTTTGGAACCACCCCAAGCTGTCACTCATAACTGGCTCAGGAGCTGATCCATTGTGGTAGTCCTGCATCCCCTGAGGTGAACTGGTCAAGGAAAGTGGCTGAGGCTGTCTCTTACCATAGAAAAGTGCCTTTATCTTTCCTGGAGAGCACTGGAGTTGCCGTTATTGTGACTGGTTTGGACTACAATAATGCTGAAAGCCAAAACCCATCTCTGGGTTTAGCAGGGAGAGCCTTAATTGCACCCCCTCTAGTCCAGAGGCATTGCCTTGGAAGGTTTGGGGTCTGTGAGCTCTGGCTGGATGGAAAGTTGCCTGGTCCTGCTTAGCCATGCCAGGGTCTGCTCTGCCAGCAGGGAGCAGGACACGCTGTGTGACAGCTGTGCTGAGGATGGCACCTTCCGTCAGTACGTGCACGAGGCCTCCTCCCCTCGGGTCTGTGACTCCTCTGGCTACTGGACCCCAGAAGAAGCAGAAGGTAAATGTCTCCTCTCTTTTCCTGTCTGTGAATCCCCTTTTTCTGGTGCAAGAAAAAGAATTGTTTTATTTTTTTGTTTTGCTTTTCGAGAATCAGTTGTCTTCCCTCTGCAAGGGCTCTGTAGTGCAGGAAGGACTTCTTGGTGCCCAGGAAAAACCTGGTAATGGCCAGCTGGCTATGGACAAACCAGCTGGCACCCCAGTATTAACCCAAATCATTGTTCAGACAGGTGTTGTTGAGAGATACTGACCAAAGGGAGGAGCATTTAACTGAAATCAGTCGTAAAATATAGATCTTGGGACATTCCCAGACTTTAGTCTTGTCCAAGGAGAGCAAGAGGAGCTCTGTGCTGAGTCCCAGTGCGCCTGTGCTAAGCCCTGGGCAGTCCATTCCTGCCTGGCAAGGCCCACAGCAGCTGGGCATCACAACCTCTCTTGTGTCCAGGCCCAGATGTTGGTTTAGAGACCCACCTTGTGGGCACGGTGATGACTTTCAGGATCATGCAGTTGCCACAGGAGCTGCTGGGCTTTTCTTGCTGCCTCAGCGCCTCCAAGAGCAGGGTAGAGGAGGCAGGAGACGAGGGGAGCTGATCCTGGGAGCTGTGGGAGGTGCATGTGCTGCTGCTGAACCATGCAGAGCCAGAGGATGTGGTTCTGTGTGTCTGCAGTTATCACAAGGGCTTGTTTGCTCTGATAAAAAGAGAGAGTTTGAGGGTTTTAGAAACTTTTAGACTTGTATTAAATGGGTGAAGGCTTTGAATTGGTGCTGGGCCCCAAGAAATGCTTCCAGTGGCTAATGAAGATAAATTCCAGTGGCCCTTTCTGGGTCTGAAAGGCCAGCACTCCATTTCTCTTGCTGGGTGCTAATCCACCATCAGAAGAGGGAGGCTGGGGCTCTGAGGTTAGCCTGGGCATTGTCCTGGAGGTTCTTCAGGAGAAACAGCCTTCCAGACCTGCTTTGGAGCTGGTCCCGTCCTGGCTAATGACCCATTTCAGGATGTGCTTGTGCAAAGCTTCAGTCTCTGCTCTGCTTGGAGTATTCAGGTGCCCTTGGCAAAGCTTCTGCACCTGTGAGACTACAGAGCAAGCTTTGCATTCCTCAGCTGTGTCCAGGCTGTCCCTAGATCTTGGCGCTGTGTCCAGCTGCAGTGTGGATACCGTTGCTCCCATCTGAGAGGGTTGTGAGACACCAGATCTGCTGAGCCTTGTGCATATCTGCAAGTACCCAGGATCTGGGAGACCAGTGGGGATTATTTCCAGGATGTTAGGGCAGGTGCCACCAGCTCTAGGACGTGCCTGCAGTGGGTGCAAACCCACACGGGGGTGCAGTTATGGCCCGGAGATGCCTAAGCACCTACAGGCAAGATCCCCCCTGTGGGTCTCCTGTGAAGCCAGCTATCCCCTGATTTTCACCAGCTTCCTCCTTGTCCCAGGTCCTCCAGATGTGGATCAGCCCTGTGAGCCCAGCCTGCAGGCCTGGAGCCCAGAGCTGCACTTGTATGACATGAACATGACTGTGCCGTGCCCCCAGCCCGACGGCTGCATCCTGGAGCTGCGCTTCCTGCACCCCGTCCTCCCCGACTCCCTCACCCTCTGGACCACCTACCTGTCCACGGGCTCTCCCAAGGCACTGTCTGACATCGAAATCCTGACAGAGCAGGGGGACTCCATCCACCTGGGCCCTCTGGACACCTTCTGTGACGTCCCCTTCACCGCGAAACTCAACATCCCTAAAAAGATGTCTGGAGTTAAAATCTACACTTTTGACGAGAGGATGGAGATAGACACGGCCCTGCTGAGCTCCAGGCCCCACAGCTCCCTGTGCTCAGCCTGCAGGCTGATCCAGTACCGGCTGCTCCGTGACCCCCCTTTTGCAGACGGGTCCCCTGCCACCCCCCTGCAGTCACAGCGCCAGTTTGTTGACACGTGAGTCTCAGAGCTGCCCTGTCCTGGGCTGGAGGGGGGTGGCTGAGACAGCTCTGAGCACCTCCTTGTGTCCTGTCTCTTTGGATGGCTTTGCTTCTGTTCTGTTTTTCCTCCCGGCCCCCTGCTCTGGGAGTTACTGCGTCCAGTATTAGTCAATTAATTGCTTTGGGAATTACTGCATCCAGTGCCTTTGGGCAAGCGTGGAGCTGACCTACCATGTTAGCACGACTCTTGTCCATGAGCCCACCTTAACTATAAGGAGCTTGTTAAACCCAGAAACATTTTCCCCATCAATACGACCCACAAAATTACATTTTCCCCAACAATACGATCAGTAAAACATTTTCCCCACCAATACAACCAGTAAAATGACTACTTAAGCTACTGCCACTTCCCCCCAGCTCAGACCCTTGGGAAATAAGCAGTGTGATGCAAAAGAGACACTTTTCCCACAGGCTCTGCCTCTGGCAGAGTATGAAGACACATCAGATTGTGATGCTGCATGGATACATACACATGATATCTGTAGTTGTGGTGAGCAGATCTCAGTGTTGCAGACGTTGCTGTTCCCTCAAGTTCTCTCTGTTCCTGCAGGGAAGTCACACCTGGGCAGGTGTACCACTACCAGGTGCAGATGGTCTCTGGGACAACCTCAGGAGAAGCCTCCCCACCACTCGTCCACGTGCATGGAGCACCCTACTGTGGGGATGGGAAGGTGACCACGTAAGTTGGAAAACTCAAGCTCTCAGCTGAGGTTCTTTAAGCTGTCAGGTTGTCCTGCCCCCAAGGGAAGCAGCAGGGGGGTTTTCCACGCACGGGTCCCTGGCTGGACATGCTGCACTGAATCCCTCCAGCAGACTGAGCTGTAGAGCTTGTGTTTTGTAAAATACCACATGCACAGGAGATGGTCTTTTTGAGAGGCATGGTCTGCATGAGGGGTCCAACCTGAACATCCTCTGTTCTTAACTTCAGTGCTTGGATTCTGGCCCATCTCAGTGACTGCTGCAGGGTCCAACCCAAAGGATCTGCCTTTGGAAGTGGGCAGTACAACTTTTTGCACAGGGCCCTGCAGGAGTAGGTTCTGCAACAAGCACAGTCCCATGCAGTGAGGTGTCTTTAGAGTGATGTCCAGTCTCTGCTCAGAGACCCCAGATAATGAGGGATGCACCACCTCTACATTGAGAGATCCCAATGCTTCACCTGCTCTGCCTGAGAGATAATTATTTCAAATTTCCATATTTGAGCTTTTTCAAACTTCAACTTCCAGGATACTCAAGATCACTTTTATTAGGGAAAGGGAGAGGAACCTTCTGTCTCTCCCCTTTCCTGCCTCCTTCTCCTGCTCCCACTGAAACCCCAGCCCCGTTTCAGAATCTTCTGCCCTCTCCAACAGTTGCCTTTTCCAGCAACAAGTCTTCCTGATTAGTTCTCTACTTCCTCCGTTGTCCCATAGTTCTTGCCTCGGGTCTTATAGGAAAGTCACAGTACAATCATGTGTGTTTCCAAATGCTGTGACTTTAACCTCTTTTTATCCCCTGGCAAGGTGTTTTCTCTCTCTAATTCCATGTGTGGTTCTTCGTTTTGAACTGCTTCTGTGGAGGTAGAACCAAGACAAGGGGTTCTCACTCGTGACTGGGCAGGAGCACAGGGGTGTTGAGTCAAAGGTGCTATTAATACATCTGGCTGTTGCCCTCTTAGGAGCCTGGAGGAGGAATGTGATGATGGGGACTTGCTGGATGGAGATGGCTGTTCCAGGAAGTGTAAAAAGGAAAACGGCTTCAACTGTGTTGGTGAGTCCAAGTGGATTGAGACAGGTCCTAATGGATTGACTCCTTTTGAGGCAAGAGTCAAAACTGTACATTATTCACAGTGCTCCTTAGAGCAGAGACTGATGCACCTCATCACATCAGAACCTGGATTTGCAGCTGGAGTGATCCATGGATCTTGTCAGGCCCCTGTGGTGGGAAAACCCCAGGCTAAAGAGACAGCAAAGCTCCTACAACCAGAGGGGATGTGTGTGCCGGGAGCCTGGCTTGAAAGCAGCTCACCCCTGTTCTCCCTGCAGGGGAGCCAAGCCTGTGCTACGTCCATGATGGGGATGGTGTGTGTGAGCCCTTCGAGAAGACAAGCAGCCTGCTGGACTGTGGTCCACACACTCCTGAAGGATATGTGGATCTCTGGGCAGTGAAAGCCTACGCCTCCCAACAGGATGCAAAGTCCTGCCCTGCTTCCTTAGTCACTGGAGAGCCTGTTGTGAAGGTGAGTGAAGGCATGGACAAAGGGAAAAAAAAAAAAAAAAACCAAAAAAAGGCTTTTCTAGCAAAGTCTGTATTGGGGAAGGCACCAACAAAATCAGCTCTGGAAGCATTCATTGGTTACTGTGTTCCCACCCAGGGACTGAGTGGAAGACCTGGGCATTTCTCACACTCCTCTTGCATCAGTGCCTGAGTTCAGGAGCTGCAGTTCATGGAGAGGTGCTTCATCCTGGCAGGGAGCACCTCCCACAGGCATGCCTTTCACTCAACAGTGACCACCCCATCCCACCAGCCAAATGCTCAATTTGGAGCATGTGACTTGTCCCACTGTTGGCTTAAAAAAAATCCTCTAAGTCGAATACCTTATAAGGTCAGGGCCTGAAAGGATGAAATCACGCACACATCAGCATCTGTACTGCTCCCAAGCCCTCTGATCTGAAGCCAAGGAAAAATCAATGGGAGAATTCCCATCTTTCATATGGGCTTTGGAGCAGAGCCTGGAGGGGATTTTGCCTGATCAGTGTTAACGTGGTGTGTATGTTCTTTCCTAGCAAGCTGAAGAAAGGCAAGAAATACGTAAAGAGATCATATTTAGCCCTTTACACGTATGTTTCTATTGACTTGATATGAGGAACGATTTTCTTGAGATCTGCACCATGATTAAACCACCCAGATGTACGTGTCTAATGAGGTGCCTTGGACTCAGGTGTCTGTTCCTTTACAATGACACCTGTAACTCTCAGGTTTTGTCTGCCAGGCCTGTGGGGCTGTCTGGGGTGCCACAGGGCACTGAATGGAACAGAAGAGTGTTTTTCAGGCAAAATGAATCACACCTTTGTATCTCATGGGCCCAGCCAAAACCAGGATGCCATGGTCTCACCTACCAGCTCACGGCTTGGCTCATTGTTTGTTACTCAGCCCCACAGACACCATGAGATGCTTGAACAACACATTTACAGCACTCCAAAATGGCAAAGGCCTTCTGTGCACATGTGTGGGCAGTGAGATGTCACTTAGCCACATCTGAACTGTCTTCATGCTAGGAGCCACCTCGGGGTCCTTCCCTACATTTGTTGAATCTTTCTTGAAGTTTTGGAGGTGCTGTTTTTTTCTCCTTTCCTTGCAACCTTCTGGGTTAAAATAAATATCTCCTTTCAGGTATGTAAATCCCACCTTCACGAGGTGCCAAAGGACCTTTTGCAGGCTGCTTGGTTTCCCTGTGCTCCCAGCCAAGAGAATGCTCAGGACCCAAACGAGGAGAAGATGCTCTTGGGTGATGAGGGAGTTTGGCTCAAGGTAAGTGAGGGTGTGTGGTCAGGCACAGAGGATTTGTTTGTCTTTACCCAGCACTGGTGACAAAACCCATCCTTTCCTGTCCTGTAGGAGCTGCAGCAACCTCTAAACCTATTCGTGTAGTATTTCATATCCTAGTGTCCTCTTTGCAAATCCCAAAATACTGTGTTGGGATCTTAGATAGTTGCCCCATTCCCACTGTGAACAGCAAACCCATCCTAGGGCAGACTGCCAGGAGAAGGACTGTGCATGAAACCAATATACCACAGAAATGCCTCGAGGCTGAGAAACAACTTGCTCCTGACTCTCCCCTGCAGTCAAGCTGTGCTTTAACACCCCCAGAGGGTAGGCTCAGGCTGTATTTAAAGTCCTAGCTGCCTTTATTCCTCGTGGCTGGGAAAAGCAGCAGAGGGCAGCTGGATATCCTCTGCTATCCTGAGGGGTCCTGAGCACCCCGGGGTGCTGCTGAGCACCCCAAGCCCACAGAAGCCAGGTCCTTCTGATGACTCCAGACCAGAGGTGGCACCTGTGTGCCCCAAGATGCTCGTCCTGGAGTCCAACAGGGGCTTGGGGGCTGCCCTTGGGAGTGTTAAACCCCTCTGTCCCAGCAGGTAGAGGAGAGGGACAGAGGAGAGCTGAGGGTCAGGCCACTGGGATTTTTACAGCGTTGGGTTTCTGACCACAGGCACAGTTTAGAGGTTTTGTGGCTGCTGCCTGGCGTTGCTGGAAAGCCAGGCTCTGGCACACTGCTCCCTGTGCACTCTGAGGGGCAGCTTGCCCTGTTTGGTTCGAGGCTCTCTAGAGAAGGCCTCTTTCCCCAGACACTCAGCTCGGTGACTCATCAGACTGAGTCAGTAAACATGGCTACTGCTCTGAGGTCCTCTGTCTCTCCAAAACAACGTCCTTCATCCTTCTTGTAATTTTCTCCTCTCTTCCTTGTCTGGGTGCTCACAACCCACTTTGTGGCTTCAGTCTCTGGCCACGACAAACTCCTTTCTTCCTTTGCTAAGGAGAAAGCAGTAATCCTCCCCCTCGGCCTTACCTAGATGAAAGCTTGCTTTCCAGTTCTCAGCAGGGGTTAAAACATGTTACAGTTTTATTGGAGCTTGTGGTCAGTTCTCTTCCTCTATGGATGTTTATACTAAAGACTTTCATTACTGGTTCTCCGTGCTCTCTCTAGGAGTGCTATTATTTTCCGCCCATAAAATTATTTATGGACTAGTAATAAATATGCCTTTTTTTTTTTTTAAGAGTTGGCCTGATTGGTAACATATTGGGTTAGGAAAGATGGCTTTTTGTTGACAATTTGCCTAGCACAGCTGCCTGCCCAGACAGGAATGGTGCTGTTGGTGCAGCATATGTACCCATGTGCACAGGGTGTTTGGTGTCCACTGACTCTCAGGGCGATTTTAAAGCTGTTGCACCTGTGTCTCTTGGGTTACAGCTGCACCACAAAAGTCATCAGATGGTAGGAATCACTACCTACAGCATTTCTGAAGAGGTGGCACCAGTGAACAAGGGGAGAAGCTGGGTCAAATGATCATGGAATGGTTGGGGTTGGAAAGGAGCTTAAGTGCCCTCTAGTTCAAACCCCACTGCCATGAGCAGAGACACCTCCCACTAGGCCAGGTTGCTGAGAGCCCCATCAGACCTTCAATGACTCCAGGGAGCCACAGCTGCTCTGGAAAACCAGTGCCAATGTTTTACCACGCTCACTGCCATGCTGTAATTAGGCTAGGGCAAGAGGTGTGTGTGTCTGTGCCACCAAACAGAGCATCTGCCGTGCCCCTCGGGTCTGTCTGCACATGGGAATCATTACAATTTGCAGATCTCCAGCCATGCTTTGTTCCCAGTTTTTAATACATCTGATGAGGAAAAACATCAAAATCACTTGTAAGCAAGTCAGGATGTGTAATGCAGGAAATTAAATAAGAAAGGGGGAGAGGGAGGGAGAAAAATTAAGATGTCCTGCTGTGGCCAAGCACATAATATGCATTGAAAAGGATTGGGATGTAATCAAGTCAGCTTGATTGGTCTAACTTGGGGCCAGCATCTTTCACCCTCATGCAAATGCACTGTAGGAAGGGAAAGACTGAACTCTTCACCTCATGATATGTAGTCCAGGGAAAGCCTCACGTGACCTCTCCAGCTACCTCTCCTCTCCGGAATAACCACACTTGGAGGTTGGGTTAAAATCATTCAGGTCCTTGGGACTCCACAGCTGTAGCTCTGTCTTGGGAGGCTCCTTGTCTGTGAGCACTACTGGCTCTTCTCTCTTTCTTTTCCTCCCTTCTTGCTTTCCTGTTTCTTTTCCTTCTTTCCCCACTTATCTCACCAAGGCAGACGGGATATACCAACTAAAAATGTTTGAGCCTTCTGGTCCACTCCCTGCAGGCAGGCAGGTCTGTAAGTGAGCAAACCCTGACTAAGGGAGCAAGGAGACAGCAATGGGGCCTTGCTCGTGGGGCTTTTGCTGAGGAGCACCTCCCTGCAGGGTGGGACCCCTGGGCTGGAAAACAAGGATTTCTCCTTGTTCCCGTGTGTGAACAACGCCTGACGTGGCATGAACCGCCCTGAGGCTAGGCTGCCATCACAGACTGTGTGGTTGTCCCCTCCGTTCCCACAGTCTGCTCCTTGGGCTGTGCCTGGCCAGCCAGGACTTGTCTTCTTTCCAAATACACCTTTGCCTCGAATTTCTGAGCTTCCTCCATGCCAGCATTCCACAAAAACACTCTATCGGGTGGATCTTGATCAAAACACATCTCGGCACTGGGGGGGAAGGGGGGGGTACCAGGGTGGGGGAGAAAAACATTTCTGTCTTCTTGCTTCCAGAGAACATCTGCTCTGCCATGATTGATGCCATGAGTTTCCCAGCTACTTCCAGCTGCCTTCAGGGTTGTAGACAAGTGGCAAGTTGCTGGCTTTCCTAGCAGGCAGGGCTTCTTCCCACAAATTATTCCACGTGTTGGCTGGTGGACAGTTTGCTGTTGCAGTGGGTACTGGGGACATTCTTTGGGCTTGTTTTGTTTTTTGTCTTTTTTCAGGGCTTTTTTAATTGGAAATATTTTGGTGGCAAGGCTGGCAGCTGTTTTCTCTGGGTGTCTCACTTTCCTGGCCAGCTCTGTGTGGGGTGGGTGTCCAAGCCTGGTGAAGGGAGAGCAGGAAAGAGAGGTTATCCAGGTCTTGCTCAATTTAAAGAGTAGCCAATGTGGATGCTGTGAAGATGCTGTAAATTTATGCAAAGGTGCGACTGAATGTGTGAGGAGAAGGCCAGTAAAAAGGAGAAGGGAAATTAGGAGGGAAAGGACTGTTTTGGCTCTCTGCCCTCCACCTTTGCACCTATTTTGCAGCCCTGCAAGGTCTCTGACCCCATATTCCTGTTGTCCTACTGCTCCCCTTTTCTCTCTTGCCCATATGGGATCTGAGAAGCTGTATTTGGTGTGCCTGCTCCCAGAGTGTCTCTGCCCTCTTTCCTAGGTTTGCTTTGAGAGACCTGCAGTGCCCACCTCTCTGCTGCTCTTCCTGGCCTCCTCTGGCACTGTCCCGAGCCAGCAGCAGAAGCCGGTGGTGGCTGTCCAGCTGATGGACACAGATGGGCAGAACCACTCCTTGGGTGAGCAACCTGTGGGCTGTGACACCAGCGGGGACACCGGAGCCGCCACCACAGCTGTGATACCTCACTGCTGCCCCCTGCCCTTGCAGGATCTTCTGCCTTCCAAGCTGTTCTGTTGGCATGTGGGGGGAGCAGATGGAAACCAAAAGCAAATCCTTGGAGCTGGACTGGTCACTTCTTTCTCTGCCTTGTCTTGCAGGGATGTACGAGCTGTCCTGTCAGCACAATCCCCTCATCATCAACGTGACCCATAGCCAGGAGGACCCATCTCCCCAGGCTGCTTCGGTGCTTCTCAACTTCTCCTCTCCACTGGTGGGCATTGCAGCCGTGGCCTTAAGGACCTTGGCTCAGCCTGGCTCCTCTGACCCCTTCAGCACCTGCCTGCTGCAGCCCGAGGAGGGATGTGCCCATCAGTGCTACAGGTATGGATGGTCTCCTCAGGGCATGTCCCAGCGACCACCCAGGGTTGCTGCTCTTCTCTGGGAAAATCTGTGTTTGAATTCTGGAGTTTTTATCTTCTCATTGATTGCTTTGTGGATATCATCAGATGGCTTTTTGAAGTAGTGTTGGAAGATCTGATGTAATGAGTCTTGATTTGCTTGTCTTGCTGGAGGGAGTGGGGAGGCAGAAAAACAGATTTTGTGCATCTATATCTGTACAAAACTGTGCTAAAGGATTGTTTCCTGGTGGGCAAATCAAGAGAAGCTTGAAAATGGCTGAGAAGTTATCACTGGGGGGTTTTGCTAAAGCTGAACCATTGGCTTCTTCAGCACTTACTTTACGAGCTCCATCTCTATCCCTTCCAGTCTTCCCTGTGCTGTGGAAGTGGGGATGAAGTTCTCCTCATCCTCTCTGTTCTCTCATAAAGCAGCAAGTGAGGGGTAGCGTTTGCAGAAGGGGCACTGCTCTCTCAGCAGGTTGTGGTGGCAAAAGGACAGGGAAGGACTTGTGCCCAAAACAGATGAAATCACCCAGGCAGAAGGAGCGGGCAGAGCAGAGGTGTAGACCCATGCAGGGTTGAAGGGATGGTGCTCAGCCTGCGTGCTGGAAGGGTGGAAGGACTGACAACAGCCAGGTCTGCCAAGTCTGGCTTCACCTTTGGATCCCAGGCTCCCTGAAGTTACACACATGTGCTGATCCAGGGCTCCAGTTCAGCCAGTTACTCAAACCACACCACTGGGAATACTGATTTTTTGGGTGTAGCTTTGCTGGTGCTTTGGGGTTGTTAAGCACAGAAGGGCTTTGTTTGGGGTCAGCTCATCACTGCTCTTGTCATGTTCCTTCTGTTGATGGTCTGGATGGGTGAACATCCCTGATAACTAATAAGTGTGTGCGTGTGTTTGTCTTAAAGCCTGTGGGATTGTGGTACAATTGATTTATGTAGAGTTCTGGAAGCCATGAATATCCTGAAGTTGCTTTTTACTTTTTTTTTTTTTTAAGTGCATGTGTGATTTATACAGAAACATAAATCTTAGTGAGTCAGAATATAAATATTATTCTCAGCCTTACATTAAAAGATCAGTGTTCACCTGAAATGCAGCGTGTTTCCTCCTGGTAGCTGTTACAGCAATGTACCCACATGCTTCTAAGACCCTGGCCAACTGATGTGGTTTTTCAATTACATTTTCTCATCCCTTAAAATAATCTTGCATTCTCGTTGCTTGAGAGCTTCCCCCTTCCCCTGAGAAGTGACTGCAAGGAGGAAAACACTCACTGGACGCAGCTGAGCATTGACTGGCGATGAGGAGATGCCCATATAGGGGCAAATAGAGGGGAAAATAGCTATTTTCCTCATAAAAGTCTCATTATAGCTGAAGAACAAGCCAGTTCCCATATTGCCAAGGCACACCAAGCTGTGTCCCTTCTCCAGGGGCACAGCAGGATCCTCGTGTCTCCTCTTCCTCTCGTTGCCCTCCCATGGACTCCCCATGGCCTTGACTTCACAGCAATATGCTGAATTGCAGGATATGTGTGTGCCCTTAGCAAATACTCAAAGTAAATCAGATTCCCAGAGTTTTCAGAGTAGAAGATTCTATTTAGGCCATTGATCTTCAGAATTAAAGTCTTGAATATTTGGGGTAGGGGGTTAGGCTTACAGCCTCGAGTAGCCACACTAATAACAAAGGATCTTCCTCTATTAAGTCATGAAATATTAAAGTATCCCCCCTTTCTTTTATTTTTAAAATCTGTTCTATCTCCAAAAGTAATGCATTGCAGCATTTTTGAAGGCTACCAATTCATTTCATATAAGGTAGGTGGACTCTGGCAGGGGACGGGGGGGAAATCCCCTATAAAAATCCAGGAACAGAAAATCTTCAGAGACTGAGAGACACTTGACTGTAGAAGATGCACAGAATATCCATATTCTTCCTGTACAGAGTTACACTGACCATCTGCACGCACCCAGCCTCATGTACACAGTACGTGCGTGTGAGGGCTTTCCTAAAATAACCTGAGAAAGGACAGTAACAAAAGCAACAAAGAAATGAGGTTTCCTGCCTTCAGCCTAGAAATGCTCATTGCCAAAATAATAAATACATGACAGGTTGGTATTTCTGTAGCATCTTTCATCTTGAAGGGTCTCGCAGTTCTTTTGCAGGCTGGGGAAAGCACAGAGATCGTGCTTGTGCTGATGAAATGCAGCTTTCTCCAGGTCAGCATGCAACAGGTGTTTGACTCTAAGAAGAGCATGCACTTGTTTTGAAGAAAGTGTCACCTTCTGCTTTTGGAGCCACTCAAGGTGCTGAAGGTTGAAGCAGTGCAGTGTCCTCACTGCCATCACCAGGGACCCCTCTCCGCTGTCTCTTCCAGCAGAGCAGGGGTTGTCTGTGCATTCTGCTCCCAATCACAACCTTATGAGGTCAAGCAGAAATCAGACTTTTAACAAGTTTCCACCCAGGAGACCCAAAGTCTCCCAGCTTTCATCCTTTTCTTTGCATTTTTAAACCGAGCCACAGTCCCTCCTGTTTAACTTGGTACAGGCTATACACTGAACCAGGGGAACATTTTTCATTTCCTCTGTTATGTTTATTTTTGGCTTGCTTTTACTTTTAGCGTGTTTTATTTTATCTTCACATGTGCTGGGAAATGCCTGGGTGAGTTCACAGGAAAGGTGCTACAAATGGCGATCTGCTTTGTGTTTGGATTTCCTGTGTGAAAGCCCTTCTCTGCTTCCCCAAAAGTGGGTGTAAGGCATCAAGGGGAGTCTGGTTTGGATTCCTTTAGTATGGAAAATGAATGTGAGGGAGAAAAAATTAGGTGGAGGAGGGACTTGTTTACATATTTTCAATTGATAAACTTTATTCAGCAAAGAGGGCTGTTTCCCAAACAGGTTTTATTTGGTTTGTTTTCTTTCTTCCAGGCACCAAATTTATGCAGGGTCAATTTATGAGCTGCATGTGTGATGGCATGAAGATTTATGGGCACCCTGGGTAGACGTGCCGGTGTCTTATTTCACAGAAATGTAGAATAGTTTGGGTTGGAAGGAACCATGAAATCCTGATTCTTTGCCTCTGGCTTAGGGTGCCCCGTGGATGGAGTCCCCATCTCTGGAGGGATTTTAAACCCAGGTAAACGTGGCACTTGGGGACACGGTTTCGTGATGGCCTTGGCACTGCTGGGTTAATGGTTGGACTCAGTTTTAGAGGGTTTCTCCAGCCTAAATGATTCCATGTTTCTGCGGTCCTGATGACCACCGTTCCTGGGGAATGGGCTCGCCTCTCCCTCTGAGACCTCTACGGGTGCTTCTCCTCCAGCATCAAAGCCTGTTGACCTCTGGCACTTCCCTTGTGGGTCCCTGACTGGCTGATGGGCAGCAGTGGCCAAGACTGTGCTGCAGAATATCTTATTCACTTCAACTGGTGGCTTTGCTGTCCCACTGGGAGGTGTCACAGGCAACCCCTGGAGGGCCAGGCACCATTTCAGGGACTGCCCCATCCCATTTGCTCTCTGCAGCCTATTAAGTTTCTTGAGATTAATGCTGCCTACATATGGGCTTTTTTGGGGATGCTGAAGATGTCATCTGCCTTTCCCCTGAGACTAGCCAGAATATCTCCCAGTACAAGTTTTTCACCGATTTGATCGTGAGTCAAACACAGTAACTGAACAGCTTTGAAACAGGGTGCTTGGTGTCACCTCATGGAAAGGGCCACCCGGTCTGATGGGCTTGTTCCAAGCAGAGCTGACCCCTGGTCCATCGAGGGAATGTGAGTTACAACACAGAGCAGTTGTGTGAGGTGCAAGGCTCCTTTCCTTTCTGACCTTGACAAAGCTGTCACCTCCCAGTGGTACCCAGGAACCTGATCTTGATTCCTTGTTCTCTTACCAACATGGACCTTGCATGAATTGTGCAAAGCCTCCTGCCCTTCCTGTGTCCAGTGAAGGAGGGAGCAAGCACTGGGAGACCCCAGGTCTGCCAGCAGAGCCCTCAGTTTTCTGCCACAGCCAGTCCTCCCGCATTCTGCCCTGCCCTTCCTGATGTCACACACAGGCACAAGGATTGTTCACAGGAACTGGATTAAATGCATCCTTCAGAAGGTTCTCTTACCTCCTGTCACAAGCTGCAGGAGGTGATGAGTCTACCATCTCCCCTGCTGAGCTATTCTCTCAGTAACCCTCCCTGCTGAGAAGGTGCCTCTGATTTCAAGATGAAAGTTGTTGCTTTCGCTCCATCCTTGTCAGAAAGGTCTGAATGCCTCCTGCCAGCAGACAACTTTTCTATGTCTGTGTCTGTACAGAGCCATCAGATCCTCTCACTATCCCCTCTCTGTCAAGATAAATATTTTTTCCTCCTTAAATCTTACAGCATAAGTCTTGCTACCCAGCTATGGCTTCTGCTTGCAGCTCCCTTTTGAAATCCCTCTGCTATTTTTATGTCTTTCATGGTGATGGATGTGGCTCAGAAATGAATTCCTCTGGACTAGATGAGAAAATGCGGTAGAGTGTGTTCCTGGGGAGATCGGATATGGATAAAGATGTTCTTTGGGTACAGCCTGTCCTGGCGTAGGTTGGGAAGGTGACTAGACCAAACCTGACATCCCATTCAACCTCATTTTCTGTGCCTCCATACAACTATTTTGGTGCAGCAAACAACAACAAAAAACACGGAAAGGAACTGTCTGGAAATACATTAAGGTTTATCTACTCTTTCTTCTTTTTTCACCTTTGCCACTATGGCTATGGAGGGGCCAGCAGGTCATTTGATGTCTTACTGGTGCCTTTTCTCTGTCTCTGAGGCAGATGACAGCAGATGACTCACAGGGGTGTTATTTTTTGCCAAGTTTCTTTTGGAGTCGTGTAGAGAAGCAAACACCCTTTCTTGAGATGGCAGCCTCAGTGCAGATTGTAATCAAGAGGCATCACCACTGTTGGGTCTGTACACGCAGCCTGCTCCCACAAGGATGGATGCCATCAGATTTACTGGAAAAGTGAGACCTTTCACCTTCACGGCAAACATGCCTGAAGGGAGACATTCCCAAGTATTTCCAAAACACCTTTTCTCATTTCCTAGCTATTCTCTTTCGCTAGACCGCATTGGGGTAAACACCTTTTATCTCACTGATGTTGAGTGTTACAATCCAGACTCCACCAGAGTACGTGCAGTGATGACTTTTAACTTGAGGAGATTTGGCTGAAGCCTTTACTTTTCTGTCAACATCTCCTATAACCCCCTCTCCCAAAAATTCACACCATGAGAAGAACCTATAAGTTTTTGCTGCTAAGAGCTGGAGCTTGATGATAAGGGGATGTTTCAGCAGCAGTCTTGGGGTTGAAAGCTTGGGTAGAGACTACAGCAATGTATAGATGATTTATTGTACTTTAGGCAGCTGCACTGCATTTGATTTGGCTTTAGTTTGATGTGGGTAAATCCGTCAGTATTTTCCGTGTTGCATTAAGCAATTGCTGTAAAACACGAAATTTCAGTTTTTCAGAATTTGGGATTTGTCACAACAAAGCAGTGTTGCCATACTAGCTTTGCCACCACTGGCTTAATATGCTCTGTTGCTGGTAGTGGCTGCCTGCTTTTATTCTAGAAGGATGAAGGATCCCAAAGGCAAAGTTTTGCTCTAGTTTATAGAATTGTTCCCATTTCAGAACAAAGCTCTTACCATTCTGGAGCAGTTAGGGCCATCACTAGGCAGAATTTCACAGATTTCCAGACCTGAAACTTTCTTTGATGTATAAGTTATAGGACTTGGTAAGCCCAGAGCATCGTGCAGGCTTGTGCTGACATGAAATAAGTTAGGAGAAAAACCTTGGTATTTTGTAAAAATGTTGTTGACAAATCATTAGTTGGAGCTTCAAAAGATGCTGGGATGGAAGTGGAAATTTTTTTTTTGATGTCTCGGGCAGGAAAAAAAAAGTAAAAAAAAAATATTGGCTCGTCCCACATCTTATATGGCCTGAATCAGAAATGGGCAGAAGTCAGGAGTTTGCAGCTGTGATACAGGAATTTCATTTATCATCAAAAGCAGAAAGAGCTCCTTCACGCTGAGATCAGAACTGGGCTAACTGCACCATTTCCTTGTCCAGCCTTTGTTGGGGTGTTCCAGGGTCTGGGAGCTGTGATTTATTCCATCACTTTACCCGAGCCCTGGCATAGCATGAGGATCATGATGGGGCCAGGTCACAGGGCTTTTTTCTCTTTTGACCTGCACTTGTTCACCATCAGGCTCAAAAGTATCCCAAGTACAGCAGCGATAGCAGTGATGATGCTGATAAAGGAAGCAATCAAGGCAATGTTTGTAGGTAGGGTTGATATATATTTTTTAAGGTTATTGATATTTTTGAGAAAATCAGACAGCTTTCAGTGGCGCAAGCTCCTCTTCAGGTCTGGAATAGCAGCACTAGGCTTCACAGCAAGGTGCAGGACGAGCACAGCTTCTTGTAACTTGAGGTTATCGGTCTCAGATCATTTCCAAAATAAAATCTAGTGGATATTTGTAGGACTAGGGGTGTTGTTAATCCCAGAGAAAACAGTGCTAAGTTAGTCATCTTTGGGGATAAAGAGAAAGGTAATTATTCTAACCCAAACCTTTCTATTTTTTCTAAAATATATCTACATGCACATACAGAACATGTGCATGAGTGTATATATATATGTGATGTACATAAAAAGAAATATTTTGTTGTTATGACCTGTAATTATCAATCTCTTATGCATAACTACCCTATGTAACATTTTGGGTAAGAAACTTGCTGATATCCTGATCTACTTTCTACCACATTACTAGTTATATTTCTGAACTGGTGGAAAACCAAAACGTCCCCAGTAGCGCTCAAAAGGATTAGCGCTTCATTTAATTGTTATTTAATAACAGCGTTGTCCAGACTGCCAAGGCTGCCCCAGACAATGTGCTGCCTCTCCATCAGCACCAGCAGAGCTGCTCCAACCAAGCACTCGGCCTGGATGCACCTGGAGGGTGCCATGGCACACCCTCGAACTGGCACCGAGATGGGCACGTGCTCCAAAACTCAGCATCCTGACCATCAGCTGTGAGGGTGCCGAGGCCCTGGCACAGGTTTCCCCAGAGAAGCTGTGTCTGCCCCATTCTTTGAAGTGTTCCAGGCCAGTCTGGAGGGGGCTTAGAGCAACCTGGTCTAGTGGAAGGGTGTGTCTCCGTGTTGTACCCATGACTGGTGAGGAAGGGGATGGAACGGAGAAGCACGTGGGTGTCCAGAGACAAACACACAAGGAAGTTCAGGACAGTGGCTCCATCACTGGGCAGTGGAACTGGGGATGGGAGCAAGTATGAGCCAGGGGCACAGGCAGGGAGCAGAGCAACTGCCCAGAGAAGGTGACTGTGGGAGGGGAGGGGAGAGGGCTACAATTGGTAACAGATGCCCTCAGAAGCTAATGACCTGACAAATGCTGCACTCATAAAACAAATTCTTTAAAAAGGAAGCAAATGGAAATATAAGCTAGTGAAAGAATTTGCAGCAGCTGCCCTGAAACCATTTCTCACTTCATAAACAGGTCTGCATTGAAAAAACAGGCCCTTTCTTCTTGTTCTCCTTTGTGGTCCCCTCCTGTGCCCACCGGCTCTTTCAGGGCTGTGGCCTGCAGGTTTCCACCATGTCTTTGGCTCGGTGGACTTGTCCAGAGTCAACAGCACATTGCGTTCCCTTAACGTCTGCATCGGCACCGATTTGGGTTTTTTTGGGGTTTGTTGTTTTTTTGTTTTTCGTTGGTTTTTTTGTGTGTGTGTCTTTTGTGGTATTTCTAGCTCTGTGCATCCTTGGCTGGAAACGTTGAGTAAAGGCAAGAGGCAGAGGCCTCTGCCTTGCTGGGAGAAAGGCAGTGCTTGAAAACAGCCAGCAGCCCTGTGCCAAGCAGGGAGCAGAGGAGAGCAAGGTGTCCAGGTACAGCTCCCTCCCTTCTCTCCCCAGTTATTGGCTGAACCTGCAGCCCCGCTGCCCCTGACTGAGGAGGGCTGGGGTCAGATGTTGCACCTACATCACTTGGTAACAGATAAAGCCAGACTGACAGATAACCAGGGCATGGGAGCTGTTGTATTGTCCTGTGTCTTGGCCTAATTTCATCCCAGGTAATTAATCGACTGGCTGCATTTCACCGATGGAGGCCCATAACCCTTTGGCCAACACTGGTTGTCATTATGGCATTGTGATGCTTAAATAATCGGTACCTAATGGCTGCTCCTCAGTGGGAAGCTGCTGCAGTGAGGAGGAGGAGGCATGGGTGATGCATTTCAAACTTTCCAGGGAGCTCTTGTAACTTGCAGTGGTGCTGAGGGGAAGGTTATTCCTCCCTTTAGCCACATCTCACCTTGCTGGGCACAGTTGAAGCTGGACAGGTGTGTGTTGAGATGGTCTTGATCCCAAAGAGCCTCAGCATGTGCAGGCTTGGAGTGCTGTGTTGGCCTGTGGGAAGGGCAGAAGTGCTGAAGACCATCAGAGCAGAGGATGAAGGTGACAGGAGTGGGGTTGAGGAGCCAGCTTCTCCCCTCCACCACAGGCTGTGGCCTAGCTGTATGGATATGAAGGGGAACTGCACAGGATCTGAAGAACATCTCATGGATGATTCCCTAATATTTGCAGAGGTTTCCTCTTAGCTAAACCTTTCCTTGCAGCTGGAGAATCATCTGTGGATTCTCCAGTGTCCTACGCAGAGTTTGACATATCTGATTCAAAAGTTATACAAAGATATACCTTCTGCCTCCCCTCTCCTTGTCACCTCCCTCCTTTTGTTATCTTGGTCTACCTGCAATGAGCCCCTTTGATGCTGAGCTGTGTGCAGACTCTGTGCCTGTGCACAGGCAGCACAAATTTTGGAATATTTTTGAGCTGTACCTCCTTTCATCAGCTTGAAAGAACACGGTGAGGGTGTGGGCTGGGGCTGGGGATGAAGTCCAGCTAAGACAGAGCTGGGATAAAGTACTCTCCTGGCATCACTGTCAGGAGACTTCAAGCCTGGAAGAAGCTGGAGCTGTGAGGGATAGATGTGCATCTCTATGGGTCTGTGACTCGCTGAGCATTCATTCCATGCAAGTGTTGCCTGCAGAGAGCCCTTCCTTGCTGAAGTAGTCTGGGGACCCACTGGTTGATCCCTTCTCTGTTCTCCTCCACAGCTGTGCCCACGGTGCCTGCGTGGGATCAGAAACCTGCACACGGCCACTGCTTGCTCACGCTGCCACCCTCAACTGCAGCTCTGATGGCCCAAGGCACATGACCTGCACTGTTTCCTGTGAAAAGGGCTTCGCCCTCCACTCCAGTGGTGGAAAGAGGCTGGGGTCCACGCAGGTGAGTGGGCCTCAAGATGGCCCATGGGACCAAGACCTAGATAAAAAATGATTTAACCACCCTGAGGTGGCTGGAGAGAGCAGAGACCACTTTGTTCCTCCAGCCCCAACCTTCTTGCTGCTTTCCCAACAAATCCCAGCTCAATGAAGCTCCAGGGCTGAATGCCTGTGCTTATGGCTGGTGTTTCAGCTCTGGAGATCCCTCTCTTTCCCTTGCTGCAGTCCTGGTTCTCCCAGTCCAGTGTTGTCTACAGAGTACAGCTCTGCCAGGCTGAAAGCTGCTGCAGGGGATGTCCCAAGTCAAGGTGATGCACTCCAGCAAAAGGGAGAGGTAGATATTTCTGCTCTCCAGATGGGCATTGCTTGGAGGATTAAACATCCCTGAGATGTTTTCTCTCTTAAAGCTGAAGTTAGCGGCTCAGGAAAAAATGAAGTCATTGCAGAGCAGCTATATTTAGAGGCAGCTGAAAGCATGGAGAGCTTTTCTTCCTTTGTGTTGCTTTGCAGTAATGGCACAGAGGTCACTGTGAAAGAGTTTGTCCCACTTTCCAGAGGGTTGGGGGTTACCTCATAAAAGCCAGGAGCCAGCACAGCTCTTAGCTGTAGACTAAGGGCACCTGGGACGATGTGTCCTTGGGAACTGAACTGCCTTGGTCCAGTCAGTCACCTTGGCAGGGGTGTAGGCACACAGTGTCCTGTCCTTGGGCTGTTTATGGAGGGGGGAGCAGGAGTCTGTGGGGCTGAGCTGGTCTGCAGGCCAGACTGAGTGAGAGCGTGAACTTGCTCGGGGCAGACGGATGGGTGTGAGTTGGGCCACGTCAGCAGGGTGACCTTTCCTCTCCTGGGAGGTCTGCTTGTGACACCTGGCAGGCAGGTTTCCCAAGCTGCAGTGTTGGCCAAAGGAGAGGTGGGCACTGGGAAGTGCAACAGGGCAGCTGGAGATGCCCTGCTCATCATTGGGAGGTTGTTAATAACATGGCCCCAGAGTCTGGGGGCCAAGGCATGCCCAGGGAAAATAAAATGTCCCCGCTCTCTGAAATGAAACAGCACAAAATAAATCTGCCTTGGGCGAGAGTTTTCCTGTGTTTGATAGTGAGATGGGAAACTTCTGAACAGAGCTTTACCAAGTGGCTGTCACAGCAGAGGGCAGCCTGCAAGTGCCTTGCCCTGAGCCCTCCAGCGATGTTACCGTGCTGTCTGGCTTGTGACGCTATGTAGGGAAATGCACACAGCTCTTCTCCTGAGTGTTTTCTCCACCTAGATCAGCTACACTATGATCCTGCTGCACACTTGGGAGTGCCAGACTCAAATTTAGTGAAGTCCTTCAGAGCCACCACATCCAGGTGCAGTCAAAACATGCTGGTTGGGAGGATGGGTCATGTGTTTGACTGCACCAGCAGTGTGACTGTACTCAGCCAGTGAAGGGACATCAGGAATATTGGTCTACAGTCCCTGACTGAGAGCTGCTGGGCTGGGCTTAGCAGTTTGGGAATGGAAATCATAGAACAATTGGGGTTGGAAGGGACCTTTAACAAAAGGTCACTTAGTCCAAACCACCCCCCCTCCACTTTGTGGCTAGGAACACCTTCCACTAAACCAGGTTGCTCATAGCAAACCATCATCAACCACTCAATTTGGATGAAGTCTGTAGCACATGTTGACCATATTTAGTGGTGAGACCGTGGTGGATTTTGATCTCAGGCAGTTCCCCAACTGAGTAAGAGGGGCTGTATAATTAGGATTTATAAATGGGGTTATATGATTTCAGTGGGGTCTGTGGGCTGAGGCATGAGGGAATTGGGATGTTTAGGGAAAAACAATCAACAGAAGAGCTTTCTGACAACAGTTGAATTACAACTTGATCTTTTAGGGAAGGAAATTGCTGCGCATAAAGCTGGGAATAACTTAGCTCAAGAGGCTTCAGTATATCTTGAAGGGATTTTCCTTTTTTCCCTGATGTGGACTGGCACCGCCCAGACAATGTAACATGCACAGTGGCTGGATTGTTACCCCAAGGCACATTTGCTGCTCTCACACCCCACCCATCTCCCTGTGAACAGGTCAGGGCTTCCTGATTTGTTACCCAGAGTGGGGACAAAGGGCACAGTGGGGGGAGGAAAAATGTTGGAGAGCACTCCTCACCCTGAAATTTGGGTCAGACCTTTCTGCTGTGGTGGCACACCTGTAGATCAAAGCTCTCTTCAGGAGTCTGATGGAGTTTTGCTTTTTCTGCAGCAGGAGGTGGTGCTGACGTGCAGTTCGGGACGGTGGGACAGATCTGTGACTTGTGAGCCTGTTGACTGCCGTGTCCCTGACCAGTCCCACGTGTACTATGCCGAGTTCTCCTGCCCCGTGGGGACCACCTACCTGCAGAGATGCTCCTTCTCCTGCATCCCCCCAGCCAAGCTTCAAGGTATGGTCTGGAATGTCAAGATATTTAACCACTCTTTTTGATGCCACCTTTCCATGCCTGTCCCAAGCAGTTCAAACAGAGTATTGCTACTCGGAATTTCTCACTTATCCTGGCTTTTGGTGGCTGGATGGGCTCGTGAGATGCTCCCTGAAATGATGGGTATCCCCTCCCTGGAGCAGAGACATCCTAGTGTGGGGATAATTCCCTCTGCCTCCCATCCCCTGGCAGGCAGCCCTTATCCATCCGCCTCAGGGTGTAGCAATGTCCTCTCCTGATAACTGGAGGGCCTCCAGTGTTACAGTGATGGAGACAAGAAACAGGCAGGCAGACAGAGAGGACTTCAGAGAGCCAGAAGTGGCTCTGTGCCTGGTGGCTGTGGGAAAGCCTGTGGTTCAGGGGGCCAGGGGCTGTATAAAGCCATAGAGACTGATGCCCACAGCTGTGGAACAGTCTGGGAGATGTTCACCACCCAGACACACCATGGCCTGGCTTTCATTTGCCGACTCCATCGGTGGCCGCAGGAATTTTTTAAGCCAAGTCAGAGAAAGAGAGCTACTGTTCTGTCTATGCAAGGGCTGAGCTGGATGGGATTTCGGGGGTAATTGCCTTGACAGCTTCAAGCATTGGGACTTTGTGAATTTCCACCAGTGCCTTTGCTCTGAAAAATCACATACAACAAATCATTTTAATGGGTGCCCTATTTTATGGAGACATTTATAGCTGAAATGTATGAGAATTGTTTACTTCTTTGTTTACTTCTTTTTT
>WEKY01048751.1:218929-286746 GCA_013390045.1 Picathartes gymnocephalus | reverse complement strand
TTTTTTTTTTTTTTTTTAAAGAATTAAATCTAAGGAGCAAAAACTGCAGAGAATTAAGGCCTCATTTCATGACAGGGAGGACGGTGGCAGATCCCCAGAGTGAGCTGATCAAAGGGTAGCATGGGAATGTCATCTCAACGACACAAATTCTGCATGAACTGATGCCCATTGCCTTGGGTTGGTCAACTGAGGGCAGAGCTTTAATCTGATCTTTCACTCACAGCTGCCTCTTGGTCCCACTGCAGTCACTGGGAGGTTTGCCATGGGCTCCCTCAGTGGGAAGGCATCCCCTTGATGGGGCCCTGGGTGACTTCCAGCATGATCGCTGGAGGTGCTTGGCCAAGGCTGCCAAGCCATGTGGGTAAACTCTTAAGAGTCCAGCTGACACAACTGAGCCATTGAGGCAGGGAAATGTTCCATGCTTGTTCCCCCCAAAGACTTGCACCCTTACAAGCAAGCTGTTGATGATAAAAAATGCTAAGAATAGGCAAAGAAAGGATGACATGGCTATGTGGCACTCAGAGGTGGGAGACAACTGGTGGCAGCCTTGACCCATCAGGAACATGAGTGCTGAGTAGAGATGTGATCTTGTCTCTGGCCCAAAACTGTTTCTGTAAAAAGAAAGTGATGTGTGAAGGAACTGTAGAGAAGCCTGGCTGCACCACAAATGTGCTGATCCAAACCTCTCACTGGGAAGAGTCCACTCCAGTCCAGCATTTTTTCTTGCTCATCAGTTCCCAGTGAACTATCCATCATCCACACACCATGTGGGTGATGTAGTCCTGGGCACTTCCTGCAGGCATCCAGAGCTGTGCAGTTTTGGCCACCCATTTAGCTGGGTCTATCAGGGACAACAAAGAGCTGGGCTGTAATACTCAACCCAAACCTCTAATGATGGGTGGTTTGAATTCCCGGTCGTACCAGTGCAGCCTCCCACATCTGTCCTTGTGGCATTTTCCATCTTCTTGACTCTCAGGTTGCCCAGAGAGGTGGTGGATGCCCCATCCCTGGAAACATTGAAAGCCAGGCTGAGCAGGGTTCTGTGCTACCTGACCTGGTGGAAGATGTCCCTGCCCATGGCAGAGGGAGGTTGGACTAGGTGGCCTTTAAAGGTCCTTTTCAGCCCAAACCATTCCATGATCTTGCACTGCATCTGTATTAGGGTATGACAGCTTGACAAGCTGCAAAAAGCCCCTGGGGCGAATGATGATGGGCTGAACTGAGTACCACAGAGAGGTGTCTTACACAAAGGCCCCTGGTTGTCCTGAGGGCAAGTTTAAGGGAAGGATTTGGGGAGATTTGCAGAACCAATGTCCTTTCTCCAGCCTCTAAAAGCTGACCTTTCCATCCTTCTGTCTGTGCTCCAGTATTTTCTGCGACAGCCTGTCCGAGCAGGCGATGGAGTCCATGGTGCTCGTGTTTGTTGCCCGCTTTGGTATCAGCATGCACTCTAACAAGAGGACTTCTGCTGGTTGCCCTGAGCTCCCCTCAGCATCCCTGGCTCGGCTGTAACCCCACACACTGCTTCTCTTTTGGGGTCAGGTACAAACCAGTGGCTCACCTGCCTGGAGGATGGTCTCTGGTCCCTGCCCGAAGCCTACTGCAAGCTGGAGTGTGACGCGCCGCCCGCCGTGGCCAATGCCAAGCTCCTGGTGCCTCGGTGCCTGCAGGGCAACCACGATGTGGGCTCAGTCTGTCGCTACAGGTGCAAGCCTGGATACCACGTGGCCGAAAGCACAGCAGACAAGCCTAAGAAGTAAGTCTGTGGCAGGTCTGTTATCACCATTTCTTTCCTCCTCCCAGTATGTGCAAGGAGCAGAGGTGGTAGGACAATGGCAGTCTCAAAGTCCTGGCTTTGAGACTTCTTTTTTAGGTAGAAGGCAGAGCAGCTTGCTCTGATCACACAGGTTTCTTGAAATACAAGAAGCGTTCCCTGGTCTAGGTGAGCCTGTTGGGAACAAGGTGCTGTTGCACACGTGTGTGCGTGTGTGTTAAGTACTTTAACCTGGAACAGGCAGATCTTCCTGTGCACCCATTTGTCGGTTGGTGAAAGTTAAGCACCAAATTAAGTGTGTGTGGACTCCCAGGTAATTAGACATTGACGAGATGTCGGCAGATTCCTGGAGCTTGTGTCTTTCCTAAAGGCAATAAAACATAGAACAGAGGCACTGTAAGAATGGATGGCTGCCTTTTGTCAGGGTTAACATGTCACCCGCTGTGCCTCTTGGCTAAGTTTAATCTCTAGCATTGGCATTTCGATGGGAGAAGACTTTTCCTGGTGTTTTGGGGATAAAATTCCTGGTGGTTCACTAGCCCTGCTCTCAGCCAATATCACGATGCTGGGGGGATAAAGCAGCATTTTCTCTGTGAAGTCTCCAGCCAAAGTTCCCATTGGGTTTGGTCACTAAAGATTCCCTGGCACTGGCTGGGTCCTCCCCAGAGTTTTGATTCCAGCCCAAATCAGGTAATTATGTGTTAATTGTTTAATGCCCCCTTCCAGTTTTAATTGAATGCAGACTTCATCTCTCCTTTGCTCTGGGGTAGAGTTGTTGTGCAGTGGGAAGCAGTTGCCAAATTTCTTGCCTTGTAATGAAGGAAGTGGTTTCTGTAAACAGCTTTTCACAGTGTTAGGAGCATTTCTTGGGCCAAAGGGAGCTGAGCAAACGATGATTATGGCTGCGATCACATGGACTGCTTTGCAAACTCTAGAGCAGCTTTCGTGCCTGTGGCGCTTCAGGTGCTGGGCATTCGAGCAGATCCACTCAGCTTGCAGAGTTAGGCCCCCTCTGTCCTGCTGCAGCAACTGCTGGTGAAAATGATGGCCCCTGAGAGATCCTGAGGCTCCTCTGATGTGTGAGTAACTTCCCTATGGGTCTAAACAGCCTGTGGGACAAGTCAAGGAAAATCATGCAAAGTGGTCTACATTTTCATAGCAATGCATGTCGACATTGCATTTTCACATTTGCAATTGTCATTCCTGCTATTTCACTGAACATCTCTGATGGTGGAGTACAAAAACCACATTAACAAAACCAGAAAAAGTATTGCTTTCCTATCATGCAGATTAATTCCTGTGTGAGTGGCCCACCCCAAGCAAAAACCTTTCCTTGGACATGTAAATGTCATTGTTCTGTCTCATCAGGAGCTCTTGGTGTACACTCAGCGTGAGTACAAACCCCTTGGCGTGGTGTAGTAGCTACTAGCCAGGCAGTCACTTCCTGGATTGCTGGAAATCCTTCTGGTGTCTCAGCCCTGGCAAGGAGAGGGAGGGAGCTGCCAGAGTGAGAGGCCGATTTCTTTGATCATGCCAGTTGTGGAGAAAGTGAGGTGGTGGAGAGTTCTGGAAGCAACCAACACTGATGAGGTGCAGGTTCCTGATGTGCTGGTGTGGAAGTAGGGTCTGAGCTGGTGACTTGGACATCAGGATTTTGGGGTCTTCTTCTGTTTCTCTGGGTTCAGCAAACTGAGTTCTTGGTCTGTTGTCCACCAGCCGAGCAAGCACAAGCCTTGCTAAAGGATTTAGTGCCATACAGGTGTCGAGGTACACAAGGAAACAAGACTCTCTATGTGTACTATAAATTGGAGAAAAGTCAGGCATAATCTGTGACTGACACTGAAGATTCCTCATGCCCACTAACTAGCTCACCCTTGGAAATATAATCAGGCTTTCTTTGAATTATTCTTCTAGCTCTAGCTTTGCTCTTCATAGGGAGGTGCCCACCTTATGCAGGCCTGAACCATGGATGGCCTCCAGCTGTCTCTGCAGGTGAAGATCCTTTTGGACACATGTTCATGCAATTCCCTCACTTCTATTTTTCAGTTGAATTTTACTGCAGGAGCAGTAAGGATGCTTAGAATGAGCTGGTGTCATAGCTGAAATTCATTTCCCATAGCTTAAGTGGAAGAGAAAGGGGATGAAGAAATCAGTTCTCTCAAAGATGCTTTTGTCTATTAACCTGGGTGAGGAAAGGCCCTTGGGAAGTCACTGCTTGTCAACAAGGAATCCTTGAGGAAATACTAATTGTGTAATCAAGATCCTGCCAGAAATTTGCTGCCTTCCTGCTGGCAGGTTCATCTGCCTGACAATGCTGATGTGAAGGGGTAAAGCTTCTTTGACTCTTCCTAAAGGAGATCTGCTATTGACCTGGAGAGGCCATGTAAGGCTTCCAGCTGCCAAGATACTTCACTTCTAATTCCAAAGTAAGGGCAACAAGGGGAACTTAACATACGCATTTGCACTTGTGATGGATTTAGGCAGAACCTGTTCCATGGCAGTACCAACCCACACCACCTGGATCACACAAAGATATGAAATACCGAGGAGAAATGTTCAGCATCACCCAGAGCTGTGGCATTGAAAAGTGCTGGCCTGAAAGTCAAGGATCAGATATTTTATGGAAAAGAGCATCACCCCCACAGTGCTCCTTGCTGTTGCTTCCAGCAGGAAGTGCCATCTGAAGCCGATCTCTGACAGGAATAGACAAGGTCAGGTTGGATGGGCCTTGGAGCAACTTGGTCTAGTAGGAGGTGTCCTTGCCCACAGCAGGGAGGTTGGAACAAAATGATCTTTAAGGTCCCTTCCAACCCAAAACAATTCCATGATTGTGTGATAATAGCTAGGAGATGCTTTAGAGGAGCATTCTAATGTTGAGAAGATGTTTTCAATTTGGGGACCTAAAAGGTCAGACCCTTCAGAGGACTTGTTTCACTTGCCCATTGTGGGATGATTCCTTGGAGAGAATAGATCTGGGGATCTCAAAGCTGCCTTTGTGAGGTGTTGAGCTCCTTCTGCAAGCTTGAGGGAATGAAGCAAAAAACCACTTTGGTATTTTCAGGCAGATTTGAAAGTCTCAGCCTGCCTTTTGACCAGAGATCAAGGGAGCCCAGCGCAGTCCCCGGTGAGCTACCATGGAGGTGTCAGCCCCTCTTCCTTTTCTCCCTGTTCAAAACCTGCCGACACCATGGAAAAGGAGAGGAGGGGGGAGAATGTGGAGGAGAAAATGGGGGCTGGAAGGAGTTAGCAGACTGGGGACTGGAAACAAAACAAAGTTCACAGCTGGGAAAGCAGGGCAGCCTAACCCAGGAGCACTGCAGTTTAGTAGGGCCCCTGGCACAAGTGTGGTGGGCACAAAGGCACTTACTGCCTCTGCTGGTATCTGGCCCCTTCCAGATAAAGGCAAACACACACAGCTGTGGGAGCCACAGAGCCAGGTAAAGAAAACCCAGGCTGTCAGCCAGGTTCCTTGTCACTTCCATCTCTAAGGTCTCTGAGCACTTACATCCCAGGTTGTCCAGGCTGTTTGGGGCACAGCAGCAGAGGGTCCTAGACGCTGGTGCAGCTTTCCTACAATTTACTGACAAGTCTCTGTCCTTTCCCCATTTTCTTTTTGAAGCCATTCAGTCTCCTGCCATAGGAGATGAGGCCTTAGGCTCATTTGTCACCGTTCCTGCACAGCAATCCCACTCCCCCCAAGCTGGCTGACTCAGAAGATCCCTGCCAGGCTCTGCATATTCAGCTCCTGGAGCTGGGCAAGTGCTCATGCCCTCTCCTCAGACAGGGCCCTGGCTGGCCTCTGACACCTCCCTTGCCTCCTCTGTCCATTAGGCTTGCCTGGATGGAGGATTGACTCTGATTTTCCTGGCTTCCTTGTTAATCCTCAAGAAGTGCCACTAACCCAGATCAGAAGAAACTGGGGGGGTTGAGAGGGAGTCCAGAAATTTCAAGCCCCTATGAAGTTGTGTGTATTTATGTACATACTTTTTTTTAAGCCTTTCCCTTCCCTTCTCCATGCTTCCACATGAACTGCTTATTTCATATATGTGGGAGTGGTCGACACCCTCTGCCCTGGGGTCAGCCTGGGCTAAAACTATGAAGTCCTGGATGGATGCTAGCAGTGGGTTGACCCTCCAGAGCAAGGTGGTCTGGGGGGGCTGCAGGTTTGGGGGAGAGGTGTGAGAGGCTGTGCACGGCTCTGGCTGGGGTCACTCCAGCACCACATCAAAACGAGGAGCCTCTGTGAGGATGATGGGGCTGCAAACCACAGCCTGTACCTGAGCAAACTGAAGCTGCCACAGTGTGTCCTCCCCATGCTTGAGCCGTCTCCCCAGGCCTTCCTGGGCACAGGGCCTCTGCCAGGTCTTGGAGAGCAACAGGGAGGTGCAATGGCTGGTGGAAAGTTGCATGTGGCTGGGATGCTCCTGGTCTTCAAAGGAGTTTGCTCAGTGCCTATGGTATTGCTGTTGCAGTGACTTCACACTACCAGTTTGTTTCTATCTCCATAACCCCCAGTGCTTTACCCCTTCCAAGTCCACAGCTGGATCACACCCTGTGAGCCAGGAATTTCAAGAAGGGGAAAATGCTACCTGTGGAGTTGGATATCCAACATGGATTAGTACTCTTGGCCTGTGCCTTTGCCTGCCTTTAAAGCTGGGCAGGGCAAAGCATTCACTCAGATTTGGCAGAAGGCAAAGTCTGATGGGGACATCTTTGCAAGGCAGTGACTATCATCCTCATGGAGAGGGCAGGCAAACAAGAAAGTTAAATCAGGAATGGGCTGAAACCACAGCTGCCTACAATGGAATTCAGAGCCTCGCCAGCTTTCTGAAATACTTCATAGTTACAGTTCCCTCAGTTAATTCAAGGCTGCTTCTGTTGGGGGATACTGCAGCAACCCTCACTTCTCAGGTGGGCTGGTGGGAAGATTTGTGCAGAGATCTGTGCCACTGGACTTGCTATGTCCCATTCCCAACCCTGCCTGCCTCTGTGTTACCTCCTGGAGCCTGCATTCACCTGGCAGGAACCCACTGCCCCTTTATACACTCTTGAGAAAAAACAGATCCTTGATTTCTGAAGGGAGAAGGGGACTCTCCAAGAGCTGCAAACATTTTAAAATATGAGAATGCTTCAAAAACCTCTAAAATATCTCATCCAGGAACTCCCAGCAGAAATTTGACAGGGAGCACCACTGATCTGGCAGTGGGGTGCAAAAGTGGGATTCCCTTGCTTCTCCAGGCTGCGTGACCATGTGTTGAGGGGCAGCTGGGTGGCCCTACACGATGTCATGACCCTGCTCCAGGTGTTAGGGGGCACACGGGTGGCCCCACACTCTGTCTGCTGCCTTTCAGAACAAGGGGCAATTTAGTGCCTTCCCCCAGGGGTTTCTGTAACCCCCTCCACATACCTGTGGCAGGCTATAAACTCCCTAACGTGGCGTCTGGAGCCCTGCCTGCTGGCACCCGTGGTGGGAGAGGGCAGGGGCAGGCAGCTGGAGTGTGCTGTCTAGAAAAGGAGGACAGGAGCTGGGGGGGGAAAAGTCTCATTAAGGATGGAGCAATCAGCTTTGGCTCAGGTAAAGCCCATCAGGGTGGTGATGTGTCCTCTGCTGAGAGAGTAGCCCTTGGCCAGCCTGATGCCTCCGTGTAAAAGCTGTGGTGTCTCTATCGCTGCCAGGGATGGGAGACTGAAAAGTGGGTGGGCTCTGCTCCTGGACTTTTTCTTTCTTTCTTTTCTTGGCAAGTGGTTTGTGTCTGGGCTGTTTTAGCAGCATAGGGTGGTACTGGTCTGCTGCAGCACGGCAGCCCCTTGGTGAGAGCAGGATTGACAGATCTGGCTGGAGTACAAAGAAGAGCCTCAGGAGTAGCTGGGCACAGGCCAGAGGATTTACTGGTGGAGGCAAACTCCATCCAGCAAAGTATGCAGCTACTGGCAGTGGGACAAAGCAGCCCAGGACCTGCAGGGACTGTGGGAGGAATGGTTTAGGGGCACCACGAGAAGTGGGGAACAGCGGGGTGGTGAGTGCAAGGGAAATGCACCCAGTGCTCCTAGATCAGTGCAATCCTCCCAGTGAGGAGAAGAAAAGGTCCTGGTTTAAGTGTGGGGTGTCCCTTTGGAAGGATGTGCCCATGGTGAGGGATTGTAAAGTAGGGGAAAGCCCCACATGGTGGGGCACGATTGTGCTCCAGGAGAGAGGTCTTTGGTCTGTTCCTGACAACTGTGGGATGCCTGCTGCAGCCAAGGTGGAGTGCTTGGGGGGTTCTGCAGGCCAGTCTGGTGTCTGTGTTTCCCCAGGAAGTTCCTGAAGGTCCAGTGCCTGGAGAGTGGGCAGTGGGAAGAGGGACACTGTGTCCCCGTGGTGTGCAAGCCCCCGCCACCCGTCTTCGAGGGCATGTACAACTGCACCCAGGGCTTCGAGCTGGACAGCCAGTGTGTCCTCAACTGTGAGCAGCAGGGACAGCAGGTGAGTGTCTGGGGGATGGCAGACATTGACCACACCTCGTGTTTCAGAGCATCTGCAAAGTGCAGGGCTCCCTGTGCCCTGCGGTGCAGAGGGACCCTGCAACAGTTTGACTCATCCCCAAGGCCAAATACCCTTTTACCACCAAAGAGCAGACCCTCTACGCACCCAAAGCTGTTCTTGCTGGGCCCCATACATGGCACAAGGCGCACCACTGCCTGGGGATGCTCACCTGCTCCCTGAGGGCCTTGTCTGAAAAGCAGTGGGTCCTAAGCAAACTGATTTATCTTGAGTGAAAAGGGTCAGAAAACCTAAGTAGGGGGTTTCCAGTGGGTTTTGGGAGCTGCTGTGAAAGCATTCACTTGGGATAATGAGCAACCTTGCTGCAGCAGTTGTGGTCACCAAGGGGCTTCTCTAGGCATGGAGGCTGCTGCCTGCCAGCTCTTCCACCCAGGTATCTTATCAGTGCTTGGAAAATATCTGGACAAAAGAAGTGTGGGATCCAGCAGCAGCTGGAAAACAGTTGGCTTTCTGGTCAGTGCACATAGGCTGGACCAGATGGCTGCAACCCAGCTGCCTTGGGGAACTTTTCTCTGGATGTGGCTGGTGGGAGGGGTGTCCTTGCCTGCTGTTCCCCCAGGGATGGGCAGTAGCTAGGCAGGGCAAGTAATGTAGGCTGCTCTCCCTCTGCTTTGCAGGTTCCCATCATCTGCACTAAGGAGGGCTTGTGGACAGAGGAGTTCAGACTCTGTGAGAGCTTGCAGGGCACCTGCCCACCACCCCCGGAGCTCAACTTCGTGGAGTACAAGTGCGAGCAGGGACATGGCATAGGTGAGGGCAGATGAAAACCAAACAGAAAACTGAGCTTTGTGTTGACTCAATCGTCCCAGAGAGAGTTGATAGTCATTATGACTCTTCCTGTACCAATCCCCACTAAATAGAAAAAAAAAAAATTGTTTTCTCTTCAATCATCTTTATAAACACAGAGCCAGGGTGGCTTTAGCCTTGTTCTCACCCTGGTGGCACTCTTGGGCAAGACCTGAATCTAAAGCTGTCTCCAGCATTAAGCTCCTCTCTTTTCAGAAACAGCAGGGATTGTCTTTAGGGCAAACCCAGCTCTTTACGTTAATTTTTCTGATCTGCAGCCCTCCGTCTTTCCTGAGGTCTCTCCACTTGCTACTGCTGCTGCTGTTTGCAGGGTTAATGTGGCAAGTCCGAGATAAAAGCCATAAAAGCTGCAGTGACAAGTGAGTGTAACAGGGCACTTTCACCAGATGAGGGACTGCATCATCCATTTCTGTCTGCAGGACCTGGTTGCTTTGTGCTTTCAGGAAAAGCTGCAACACTCAGCCGTGGTTGTTGTATCTGGTCTAGCATCCCACTGCACAGGATGCTTGAGCACAGCCTGTATTAATCTGAATCAAACACACCAGTCATCCCAGTCTGGTCAAACTAGGCTGAGGAGAGCCTAATGGCAGGGACTGCTGAGATTAAGCTCAGGACAAACTTGATGTGAGGCTAGGTTTAAGGCTGGGATCCCACCTGGTTTTCCAAGCTGGTTTTTGCAGCTTTTTCTTCCTGGGTTATGGGAAGGCAGTGGGAATTCTCTGTGGTAGAAAAATTATGAAAGATGCTTCTTAACACATCAGCAAACATCACACAACATCCAGGCCAGACTTACTTTCATGCTGGGTCCTGTGTCCTGCCATCAAGGTTGGAATCTTTTTCTTAGGTTGTTTTCAGTTTTCCTTTCATCTGGGAGAAGAGAGTTGGGTACAACTCCTGTAGGCTCTTGGATAGTTCAGGATTTGGAGAAGGATTTGCTAACCCAGGCTGGGAGGAAAAGGGCCCCCTCTCTATCTGTCTCTACCATCAGTGGTGGCCTCCTACAAGACATCGATGCCTGGTTCCTGGTGAGGTCCTCAAGGCTCTCCCTCCTCCCACAGGTGCTGTGTGTATTCCTTCCTGTATCATTCCTCCCAGTGACCCCGTCATACTGCCCAAAAATGTCACTGCTGAGACAATGGATCACCGGCTGCAGCCCACCAGAGTCGAGGTAAAAGGGGACACGAATTCTTCTAGCAGGAGGGTTGCTGGCAGCATAGAGAGGGAACCTCCCTTCCTCTCCATCTGCTGTTCTAACCCAAAATCTCTGCCTCAAGTGGAGAAGGGTAAGACTTGGAAAGACATGCAGTGGATGCTGCTATGCATCCTCCTGGTCTCCTATGTCAAAGTTCAGCATAGTTATCAGCTCCCAAGCCAGCTTTCAAGGAATCGCAGGATGCCACAATATATGAAGTTTAATGCAAGAATCCCGCTGATTTTTCAGGATATGCTGTGTGTCTAAACCTGTTAAGCTGCTGTTTATTGTCAGCCAGTGTGCTAGGAGAGCAAAAGCTGCTTCTGGCACGGCACAATCCTGGGTCCCCAGTTACCTGGCAGCAGAGATGCAATCCCAGGCAGGCATTTCTCTGCCAAGGAAGAGGCATGGCACTGTCAGCTGAAAGGTGTCTCCACTGCCAGGACTCGCTGGCCAGCCGGGTGCCTCTTCTGCTGGAGCAGGGGAGCCTTTCCCTCCCCACCTCTTACTCATTTTGTAGGCAAAGCAGCTCAAATAGCTCAAATACTTTGGATCCTCATGGCACGACTTTACCAAAAAGCAGCTCTGCTGGGGTAATATTTCTTAAAATAAAAACGAGATGTATAAGGAAGGAGGTGGAACAAAGAAAAGCAAACAATCTTCCCAGGAGCCAGTGCTCCCATCCAAACGCTTTCCCCTCCTCCTGGGAAGCCGCAGGAGGCCCAGCATCATGCCTGTGGATACTACTGCGTGTCGCCTTGAATCAGACCCACGGCTGCCGGGGGGTCAGGATGCCTGGGGCATGTGGGATGCTTAAGCACGAGCCTTGGAAGGAGTCCTTGCCTTTGAGGGATCATATGGCTTGGCCCGTGGAGGCAGTGGCGTTCGGCTTCCCTTTCACCACCACTGCAGGCTTTCGTGCAAGGGAGGCATTTTGCAGAGAGGAGGGAGAGGAGACGCTATTTTAAGAAGGAGCTCTGTCCCTTGCCAGGAGCTCTCTCCCTGGACCATCTTGTTTTCCTCTCTGTCCTGGCTTCTGTCTCCGCTCCCCGCTTGGCTTCCCCCAAGCCTCCAACAGTTTGCTGTTCCCAGGAGCTACCATGCTCCATGAGATGGAGAGGATGGGGCAAACAACACCGGGAACTGCAGAGGCCACTCAGAGAAGGCACAGTCCTGTTTTGCTTTCAGGCCTGATTCATTGCATCCCATAGCTGAGCAGGTTTGTCTCTCTGCCCTTATTTCCCAGCCTGGAATATGAGTATGCTAAAATGGCATCTGAGTTGCACAACAATTGCATACAGAGCAACTCTGTGGGGTTGGGATGCACACAGGAATTGGTGGACTCTGGAATGTCCCAGCCTTTGCCCCATTAGGCTGGCTCCCTCTGGGTCTGCCTTCCCTGCACTGGCTGAGGATGGCCAGGACCTCATCCTGCTCCAGCCTCATCACAGTCTTGACCGAAGATGCTGCAGAAGGACCTGCAGCTGGTCTGTGTGGGCAGAGCTGCCCCACCCCTGGCTGCCATGCCACCTGGGAATGCTGGAGCCGGTCTTCCTGCCACTGAACATATTGAAGAAGAGGCTGGGAGAAAACACACCTACCCCCTGTGCAATTCCCGTGCTTTGAAGGGCATCCTAGGACACTTTCACAGGCCAGATGCCGTTTTATGGGGCCTCAGATTTCAAAGCCTGCCTGAGCTTTACAAGGAGGAAATTGCATGTGCGGTGGGGCTTTTCTTCCCCCGTGTGTAATCATGAGTGTTCCCCACAAACCCCAGCTAAATGAGCAGGGTGGTGCATTCCAGGGCTGGGAAACTGAGCCCTTCACATCTCGCTCTTGTGTCCATCTAGCTGCAGCAGCTGAGTTTGTGCCTTGTAAATACCAGTGAGAACCTCGGAGTGACCGTGAGTTTGGTGTATCTACTTCAAGTCAGGTCTGGAGAGATGAGTCCTCCCAGGACGCAGTTTTTAGGGCCTGAGCAGGGTTCAGTGAGCCAGTTGTTGTAGGCACTGAGTGATGACCAGCTGAGAATGAGCTGGTGAATTCAGCATCACACAGAGACATGCTGGTAGACTCTAGCTTCTTGTGGCTCACCCCCAGCAGCAGCTCCTGGCCAAGTCAGACACTATGGTGGCACTGCCACCCAAACCTACTTCTCAGGACGTTCTGTTCTCTCCCTTTGTCCTCTTCCAGTTTTGTATCAATACAGAAACATGGAATCACTAAGGCTGGAAAAGACTTCCAAGATCACCAAGTCCAACCAATATACATCTATATATGTACACACATGTGCACATGTACCTGGCCTCTGCCTTGAACAAGGTGCAGCTCCCCTGGGTTTGCTGGGCCTCAAAGGGTGCAGGGAGGGTCCTGGGGGTGTCACTGCTGTCCTGCCCCACAGTGAGCAATGCAGAGTTGTAGGAGACCCTCTAGCTGCAGAAAGCACTGCTGGCTGTTTCCCTGCCTCATTCCACCTTGCCTAACCACTGTCTTCTCCTCCTCTCCCAGAACATTGTGTGCACGGGCAGGCTGCGGTGGTATCCGGACCCCTCTGTCATTCACTGCATCCAGTCGTGTGAGGTAAGCCCTCCCTGTCCCCAGCAGCAGCTGCCTGCTCCTTGCAGGAGAGCTCCTGGCAGTGAAGCTCTGCTCCAGCACAAACCAGGCCGCTTTGACCTGATTTTTGCTCCGAGCTGGGCCAGGGCTTGCTGGATGAGTTGGAGATAGCAGAGGAAGCATCCTCGGGTAGAGTCCTCACAGCCAGGGCGATGCTGGGGAGCAAGAGCTGCACAATAACCCATTTCCTTCCTTGCCTGCTTCTTCTTGGCCAGCCCAGGCAGAATATTCTAGCAAAAGGATTTCACTGGCAAGGGGTATCCCCCAAAAGCCTGAGCTGACTCCAAGCTGGAATATTTCCTTAACCAAAACCACAGTTCTAGAGTAACATGGGTCCAGAAAAGCCCTGTGTGACTCACCTGTCCAAACTAAACAGTCAGGATTTCCAGCCTTGTACATGCAAAACAAACTGCTCCTGAAGAATCTGCAGACAAAGAATTCCTTGCAGAAATTGGTTAGCCACTCATTTAGCTTTGAATAATGACCAGGCAGGAGAAAATCATAGGCAGCCTGGAGTCAGTTCGCAAAGGAAATTAAAAATAGGCAGTCTTTGTCAAGCACTAGTTGTTATTATGATTGAGGATAAAAGGAAAAAGGGGGGAAATTTTGGGATGTTGTATGCTGAAAATTTGGGATTTTTACCAAAAGGGAAAATGTAAATGGAGTTTGCACACCAAAAATAGCTTTGGGGTTTGCTGATTGTATTTTTTCTTGTGCTTGTTTCAATGCGAATGATTGCTTTTCCTCGCTGGTTCTGCTGAGCTCAGCTCTTTGTCAACTGAAATGTGGGAGAAAGGGCAATGTTGCAGGGGGCACGTCCCCAGGAAGGAAACCTTATGGTTTACAGAAGGGGCAGCAGTTATTTCCCAAATTTGATGTCTGTGTTGTGCATGTCTACTGTGAGACACAAGCAGAAATAGGGGAATGAGGTGCTGTGTTCTAGAGAGGTGTTTGGTGATTGAGTACCAGGAGTTAGTGATCCTCTGACATTTTGGGAGCTCTGTGTCTTCTAAACCACATCTTTTAGCACAAATCTAGGGTAATGTGTTTGAAATGGGATGGCTTAAGTGGAAGAGCAGACCAGATGATTGAGTGATTGTCTCTGTGGTGGTTCTGCTAGCAAGAGAGAATTCCTTGTGCTCTCTGGGAGTAGGTCCTTTTAAAAGAGAAGCTGATGGAGTGTGAGGTGTTTCTTCTTCCCTTTCTGTGCAGTGCAGGTAACATAAAGCTGACTCAATTGTGAGGATTCTCCCTCACACCAGACTGACCCTAGTGTTTCCTTCATCCTGTGCTTCACCTTGGGTCTGTGTCTTCAGTGAGAGATCCCACAGGGAATAATGAAAATTGCCAGCTTATTTGTTTGTGTGTGTGTGAGAGAGACACTGAGTACCTGAGGTCCCAGTGTCTCAGTGTAAGTCACTGTGTTCTCATCAACCGCCCAAATGTGCTCACAGCCAACATGAGCTCTTTCTATTCCTATTTGCTTGTCACCCTCCTTTACTCTTAGAAGGCAGTCCTAGGCAGGGCTCTTGGCATACAGGAGGTTAACCAAGCCAAAATCTTGCAGTGTCCCACCAGAAGATGGAGAGATTCCATGTTCTTCATCACCCTTGTAGACTTTTTAATGCTTTTTCTGCTTTCAATTATTGCTTCATCAGGAATGACCAAGCAGTCAGTACATATTCTTCCATCTGAGGTCTCACCAAAGCCCTGCACAAAGCTTCCTTGTGCTGGAAATGTCTCTTTTGATGGGACACAGGACTATATCTGTTGTTTCTGCAGTTGCATCAGTCTGGCAGTTCAGATATCCTGAGGTCAGCAAGTACATCCAGACCTTTCTCTTCCTCCTTTGTTTCCAAATGATGAGCACCAAGCTAACAGCAGATGTTTTGCCATCAGTACAAGCGCTTGCCCTTCAATTTTATACAAGAGAATGTCATCTTGTTTCTCTCTCTAGTCCTTCAGGTCATCTAACTACTGGTTAGATATCTTGATCCTCCTCTGTGGAACAGTCACAGTCACTCACTGTAACACTAATGAGGATTCATCCTCAGAGAGTGTCTTTCACCCTTATGCTCTCCTTTCTGGTACAGCTCCCAGCCTCCTCCTCAATCCTGTTTTCCTTCTCCTCACTTTTCACATACATGTCCTTGTTTATTCTTTGCCTTGCATTTCCTCCTATGGTGCTGCAAGCTGTTAAGGTTGGACCGACAATCCAAATTTTCCTAGATAACTTTTATTTTTCCCGCATGAGTTTCATAGTAGTCATTGTCTTGCCATAAAGAGTAACTCTTACTGAAAGTGTCTCGTTCAAAGTATTGCTCTGGGAGCTGCTGCTTGGCACTGGGATGAGGGGAGATCGTGTCAGTGTCCCCATTTGACCACAGAATAACCTGAATGTTGTTTCTACCTCATCTGCACTGACTTCCATCCTCATTCCTATTCCTCTCCTGGCCTCCTCCTTGTGACATAAAACACTGCAGTCCTCAGAGGCTGTTTCACTTCCCCTAATCTCTGGTGGATATGGAGGCATCAGACAGCAGGAGCAGGGTAGAGAAAGAATATAACCTGTGCTCTGTCCTCATGGCATGGTGGCCCCCCTCACACACATGGTTCAGCTTTACTTGCCATCTCCATGAGTCATATTAGTCCCAGGTTCCCTCTCATTTCATAGGAGCCCCTCAACGGAGACACCTCCTCTAAGAGCCCAGGCTCTGCCATCATTGGGCAGTGAAATGCTGTTCCAGTGGTCTGTCCATGTCACCTCAGCTCTGAGTCACCCCTTGGAGATTCCGTTGTCTCTCCATTGACTGCCAAGTGTGTGTTGGATCAGGAAGCTTTCTCTTCTGGATGCCTCAGTGAGGGGAGCAACCCTACAGAACAGAAATCCAGGCCACCTGGCAGCTCGTACCGTCTCTCCCTGGTGGAGTCACTTCAGGCCGGGCCATGGGAGCAGTAGCCAAGGCTCAACCTTCCCAGCTCCATTTGGAGCTCTGCCACATATTGGAAAGTCCAGGTCACCACGCAATGGCATTAGAGGGACTCTCGCTCATCTTTATCCTCCGCTGGCGGAGGACCAGCCTGCCTGCTCATCCCTCTCACTCCTCTCCCCACCTCCCTTCTCTTGCTGTTAATCTGGTCATCCATCTGCCTCCCGCTCTCTTGCTGTGCCTTGCCAAGTTCCCCAGTGCCGGCGCAGTGAGGCACGTACTGCGGGGAGGGAAGGAAGGAGGGAGGGGGGGGAGGGAGGGATGCAAACCCTTCCAGGAGCCCGTCAGGAATACAAGTTAGCGCCGAGCGCGCTTTGCCTTTCGAGGGCCAGCGGAACATCTCATCCCCTGCCATCAGTAGAAAAACAGATGGCGGCACCAAGGGAGGGGGCTTGGGGCTGTCAGGAGAGGGGAGTGGAGGAGGACAGAAACCCCTCCTCCCCACCATGGGTTGGGAGGAGGTGGTTTTGGTGCTGGTGGTGTGTTTGACTGCTGTGAGGGAGGTGTTTGCAGCATCTGGGTCACGTTCTCCTAAGCCATCCCAAGGTGATCAGCTCTGATGTGCCCTCCTCCTGTGCTCAGAAGCAAGTGAGACTGTTGACTTCAGAGGAAGAGGCAGCACGTGCAGAGATCCAGGTTGCTCCCTCGGACTATTCCTGCCACAGTCCAAAATAGTCTGTGCACGTGTGTGGCTGCTATAGAGCACCTCCTAGTCTGTGCAATGCCCTACCTCTGCACCCCTCTGTCTCCCACCACAGGGGCTCCTGTGCTTCACATTGTAGATGTGGTTTAGGTGCAAAAGTCCACTTATTTTGTCATCGTTGTGTTTACTCAATGTTACTCACAGGATGAGGTAACCACCACTGTCCTGCTCAAATGCATTCAGAGAAAGCTAGACTGCTCTTGCAGTGACCACAGCAAACGTGGGCAGCTTTTCTTGGGCAGCCAACATATTGTGCAACATGCTGGCCTCATTCCCACCTCCAGCTTCATGTCATTATGTGCATGTGGCAAAGAGTTAATTGGAAGGGACTTTGACTTGGTGTCTCATGCCCTGGATGAAGATGGGCCATACCAGAACACTGTTGTGAGCATGATCTGCTGGGAATTTCTCAGGTCTTCCCTGCATGAGGACAAGGTCTCGCTGCCCTCTCGTGCTGCTGGTCATGTTATCACAATCGTAAAACGTTAATCTGTTCTCTGTTTTGTGGTTTTCCTGAGGTGTTACAATGGAAATGATTAAATAGGGACTGAAGTGTGTTTGTGGTTGCAAGTTGTTCCTGAGTCTCTTGATCCAACAGGTAGTGAAGGACCCCAAAGGATCCTTAGCTCTTGCCACCAGCATGCACAAAACCCTCACTCAGCACATCTGTGGCTTGTGTCCAGCATTTCTCAGTTGGAATTAACCCTTTGGAAGGCATATGCAATAAGGGTGGTGGGAAGAGTCACCTAAAATCTGCTGTTCTTTCATGTGATGGGAGACAGGGTGAGACTTGTTCCCTGGGACAGCTGGGGTCCAGCTGCCTCTGCTCCTCAGAATCAGTGGGGACCCTTGGTTCTCCCTCATCCCAGACTTGTGAGTCTCTGTTTTTGCACCATGGCAAAACTCAGCACAGGAAGCTGGTAAGAAATGTGATGCTGGTGGAATGCTCAGCTCCAGGAAAGATTCTTTCTGTACTTCTGGGGCTTAAGGCACCCCAGCTGCACCAAGGAGACTCTCTAGAGCAACTAGAGCAGCATGACCAGAATTTAGTCACTCTTTCATGATTCACATATCATCACTTTCTCCTCTCTTGGACCAGGTGGTGCTGTACCTTCCACCCTGCTTAATGCAGCTGGTATGGATGGTGGGGGAGCATGAGGAGCAAGGGCTGCAGGCAGTTGTCACTTCTGGGTCAGACCTGACCTCTGGCTGGTGAGGGCAAAGCCCTTCATGCTGGGGAGGTGGAAGACAAGATGGGGAGCTCTTTACATATGTGCTGGGTACATTTTCATGGTGCTTTTGGCATGGGCAGTCTGGGCTGCTCAGCATGGGATTATAGCCTTCCAGGGGATGATCCCAAAGAAATCTATTTCTCTTCCAAAAATCTCAGCTGAGGCATACTTTTCTTAAACAGTGAGAAGATCTCTGTCCCCTGCACACACATAGAGGGTGATTGTAGCAGCATCATTTTATTAAGAGACTAAGCAGAGGGAAATAAAATGATCACACAGCAGCACAGTGCAAGGACAAGGGACAGGTGCCCCTCCCGTACCTGCAGGGACAAGCTCACAGGACCCCAAAAGATGGGGGGGTCTTTTGGCATGGGTAGGGCTCCAGCACCCAGACACACCACCAGTAGTGGTGGAGCCCCAAAGAGGTGGGAGCAGCCTCAGCTTCCCCATTGTGCCAGCAGCCCTGCACTTGGGCTGTGCTGACCTGTGGCTGCTTCTCTGCCCTCTCCAGTTCAGGTGCCTTCCCTCCATCCCTGTCCACATCCCGCTTTTCCTTCTCCCAGCAGTCACAGTCAGGCAGCCGCTGGTACAGACGGAGTGGAAAACCACTGAAAGCACCCGCTGAAATAAAAATCAATGAGTCGTTTCTGATAATAAACATCCCCAAGCGTAGCCCAGCCAACTGCTCTTCCAACACGAATATTCATTCCCCTTCAGCTCCTTCATCCCTTGTACATTGTTTTTCTTTCTGTTTAAGATCTGTAACAAGAACTTGGCAGAAACCAGATACAAGTGGGTCAGGAGGCCCTTGTGGTTTTAAAGGCTTGTTTTCCATAACCCGTTCTATCCTGTAACATATTTTGCACAAATGGCTTGGCAGGAGCTCTAATCCATGCAGCAGGCAAGCTGCTGAGGACAGGATGGCAGGCTGGTGCTCGTGGCACAGGAAGTCCTCCCTTCTCTTGTGTGTCCCAGCAGTATCCCTGTGAATGGTGAGCACTGGGGACTAGCTCTGGGAGCCACCCTGCTTGCCAGGAGCACTACTGACACACAGCAACTTCCTCTGCTCCTCTCTCCCTGTTCTTTCCTGCTTCCGTTTCTCTTCTCCTGCTAGCATTGTGATCAGGTTGTAAAAAGGACAAGGCTAAGGCACTCACCACAAATAGATCATAGGCATGGATGTTTTGATGGAAGCAAAGACCTGCTCTGATGTGGTGATCTACACAAGCTTTTCATCCCTTTCTTCCCTCTTGTCCCTTGGACTGTGCAAAGACCTTTCCAGATGGCTCTCTGCTGAGACATGAGACCTCTGAGCAGCACAGAGTAGGACAGGGATAAAGAAACCCATCCCCATTCAGGGGTCCAAGGTGCCACATGTTCACTTCTACAGCAGAAGTGTGTCTAAGCCAAACCCTGGCCTGGGACACAGAAGCACTTTCAGGCACCATGAGGGGAAGGACCTGCTCATCCAGGATGGCCATCAACAGCAGCCTCGGAGCCTCTGTGCACTCCATCCCCCTCACAGACACCAATCTGCACAACCTCAGCACAGACTGGTTCAAATGGGCCCAGCTGTTTGCAGGAAACCCATGTCCAAGGGACCCCATTGTCCTGAAGAACACCTAGAGCTCCACACCAAGACTGCTGGGAGCTGGTGTGGCAGTACCAGTGATGGTCCATGAGCTGAAACCAGACAGCAGGATCTCACAACCCTCCAGCCCACCACCTCTTCCCTGAAGTATTCTTTCAGGTATACGGAGAATGTTCTCAAGCAGCAAGCCTCTGTTTCTGCAGTGAGACTTGGGGAGAAGACATTGGAGCTGGAGCAGATGTTTCTGGACACCTGAAATGCGATATAAGCAATCTGCATGCTTAGCTGATGAGTGGCTCATGGACGCTAGCAGCCTCAGAAGCAGTTGGAATTTCTTTGTTTTGCTTTCTGTCTGTCTGAGGTGATGGGGCAGGTCCATGATGTCTCCAACAAGCCATGCTACAGGCATGTACCTCCAAGGGACAGCTGCCACAGTTCAAAAAGAGCAGAGGGATGGCTCAGGGGACAGAAACTGGAAGGCATAACAATGAGCAATGAAGCACTAAGTCTGTAGGATTTTGTTTCTCTTCTTCAGGCCACTTGGTCCCAGAGTTCCTGTTTCCAAATTTCTAGAGGTCTCTTCCTCCGGGTGATGTTCACCTTGCTTCCCTCTTTACAAATGGGCCAGGTAGACCTTGTTCAGGGTGGTTCAGGGCATGAAAACATCCCAAAAAACTTTCTGAGCATAAGCCAGACCTGTTCCCTCTCTGTCCCTCTCTGTTTTTCAGAGCCGATTTCCTCCTTGTGCCAGAGAGCCTCCAAAAAGAGCGAAGGAAAGTGAATGTGCTTGGGGTGTCAAGGGGGGGAGAAAAATAAAATAAAAGACACTGCAACAGAGAGAGGGCCAAGAAAAATATTTAATCCAAACAATGAACATTGTCATTTCCTCCCACAGTCTGCATTCCCAGTCAACTTCCCTGGGCAAGCAGGGAGAGCCAAGAATGACCGGGCTCTCTGCCTCACCAGCGTGAATGTGTGTAAGGAAAGGGATGTGCCCTGGGAACACGGTGCTGTAGCATCACTTTAGCCAGCTCTTGTCACATCTCTGGCCTTAAGGACTGACGGTTTTCTGCAGGGGAACAGTGGTTTGGAAGGATGTTGGAGGGATTGGGACAGGGATGGGAGGGAGAATTTTCAGGGACCCAAGATGGGGTGGTGGATGTATTGGGGCTTTAAGTGTGAACCAGATGTTTAACAAGGCTTTGGGCACTCTTCAGCTCCTCCTAGGGACCTCCCAGAGCTTTTGGGAAGATCTTGCTAGTGGCTGAGGTGGTGAGGAAGGGAAGACATCTGGCAGGGAGAAGCTGCCCTCTGCCTCTCCAAGGGCTACTGCAGCCCTTCCATACTTTGCTCTCCCCACACACCCTGCCGTGGGCAGCACCTTCACCTGGGGCATGGCTTCTCTCGCATGCCTCACACCCCTGCAGCTGTAGCACTCTCCAGCCCTGGGGCAACTCAGGTTCGTGTCCTGTGGTTCTGTGAACCCTGGTTTGGGCTGACATTCCCCTTGCCACCAAAGGGATGGGGTTTCCAACTGATCTTCCCACCACCAGTGACTCATCCCTCCCAGGAGCAGAATTACCACTGGTGAAGCTGATGGACAAGGCGTGAGTCTGAGGGCAGCAGCAGCTTTTCCAGGGCTGGTCCCTGCCCAAATGGTGGTTCCCCTGTTTCTCTGGGGCTGCTTTCAGAGTGACAGCTGAGGAGGCCAAAGACACCTGCATCTTCTCAGCCACGTGGTTGCATTAGCAAGCAAACGGTCTGAGCTTGATGCCCAGAATACCAATTCCTAAAGGGAAAAATGAGAGGACAGCAAAATCCATGTTGATTTAGTGTCGGAATCCAAGGCACAGAAAACCTTCAAGGCCTTGGGCCTGCTTGCCCTGAGTTTGACATGTTTGCTGCATTCAATTTGAAACCATGGGGAAAAACTTCACACTGCAAAACTCTCTACTATCTAACTTAACACACTTTTTCTTAGACTACAAACCAAGATCTTTATTATAGGTCACGATATTTAGAAGTTTTTCCCATGGTTTCAAATTGAATGCAGCAAACATGTCAAACTCAGGGCAAGCAGGCCCAAGGCCTTGAAGGTTTTCTGTGCCTTGGATTCCAACAATTTAGAAGCTCCATGAAAGCAAACTATGCACCCTCCTTGGATGGATTAGCAGAGTTACAAAGCCCAGGACCAGTCTGGGAGGTAGCATTTTGCTTCTTATAGCTGGAATTGACTCCCTGAAACTGGGATCTGGCCATTCAATGGCTGTGTGCAGATAGAAATGATGAGCACTTTCCATGTCAGTAGCAGATATGGGGAGTCTTTCAGCTCCCCAGTTACACAGTTGGCCAGGTGAATGCTGATTTCCTTTTCTTTCTTTTTTTTCCACCTTCCTCCAAAGCATCTGGAAGGGGTCATGGCCAAAAGCAAAGTGCTGGGCCTTCAGGTGTGCTCAACCAGAGCAAAACCTGCATTCCAGGAAAATAATGTTTATCAAACACCAGCGATGCAGCACTGAAATATGCACAACACTGATGGGATCTGTGATTGAGTCTTCATGATCCACCTTTCCCTCACCTGTTGCACCCTTTCATGCTCTTTCACACTGAATCAACCTCTGTGTAAGGTGGATTTGAAGAAAAATGCCTGGACCCTGCCTGCCTCGCTGATGGCACTGCGTATTCCCTTCTGGGCAGGACAGCAGCCCCAGGGATGGAGCCAGCCTGGGGACTCTCCAATGGCTGTGGAAAAACCCTGTGCACAGGCACTGCTACCTGCATGACATCTCCTAGCATCCTTGAGAGAAACTGCACCACTGAGCACTCAGGGATGCTTCTGGCTGGGATGCACTGGGATCTAACCAGTCCTTTCTCGCATCCTTCCTTTGCCTGCAATATTTTTCCCTCTCTCATTTTTTTTTTTCCCCCTTCAATTTTTTTTTTCTGTTTTCATCTGTGCCTGCTCCCAGCTTTGAGAGCCTGTGTTTTTTTAGCCTATTTAAATTGCCAAGCGCTTGATTTGCCGTTACTATTTTTGTGCCGGCAGCGCAGGGCTCCGGCCTGGCGGTGCCAGACGCTGCACCTCCACGTGCTGACACACGCCCCGCTGAAGCTCCTGTCTGAACAAACAAGGAAGATGGATGGCCAAGCAGGAGATCCACTGACACAGCCTGTCTCCCTGGCTGCCTCGGTGGCACTCGGCCTGGCCCGGCAGCTCCCCACCACTCAGCACGGTGTAGAGCGGCTGCTGCAATTACCTTATTCATTTTTTCCCTGATTATAAGAGACATTTCAGCTAGCCCACTACTCCCCCCATGCTGGAGGATGCGTATTCTGGCAGCTGAGACCCAGCTGACCATTTCCTTGGATCACATCCATCACCTTCATGTGGCACAGTTGGGCATTGGTGTTTTCCTTTTTCTTGCTAGCATCTTAAAACATCATCAAGTGTTTTTGCGAGTCACAGACAGGAGCAAACTGCCTTCTCCCACCACTGGCATTGCTTTCTGTAGAGCCACACATCTCAAGCACAGGCTGAACAGAGCCAGTATGGGTTCTGCTCTCTCACATCACCTAACCTTAGTACACTGCATTGCCTGTGTCCTCCCTTGCCATGACTCCTGCAAGGCCAAAATGAGACTGATGCGAGTACAAGGGCTCCTGTGCCCTCGAGGGTGACCAGCACCTTGCTTTGCTCTCTCTGCTTGCAAAGACAAAACCATGTGGAAGTTCTCAGTAAGGCAGAGGCACAGGAGACACCGTATTCTCCAAACACCAGGCAGGGAGCAGGGACAGAAATCCCCAAACCTTGTGCCTGGCTCTCCTGAGCCTCGAGTCCAATTAGTCATTTTTTATTTTCCCTTCATATGTTTTTCCAATGTAATTTGGAGCATGAGTTGTTAAGTTTCCCCAACAAGTGTTGCCATAGGAGCCTGTATTTGTTTAGGGTGGGGTACAGGCTCCGGCTGGGTGAGAGGAGGGGGCAGTTAGCCCTGATAGGTGTAGTGAGAGACTGAGAGCCTCTGCTTCCCCATCCTGTCCCTGCCTCTGTCCTCCCCCCACCTTGCACGCAAGATCTGGAAGTCGTTTCAGACCTGTGCAGCCAGGATGGGCAAACCTCCGCATAATTGTATGGAAACTACCAAAGCGACGGGTGTTGTTTTGCCAGTGAGTCATGACATATGGAGCAAAGCTCAAGGAAAAACTCCACTGCGTGGAAGGCTGCAAAAGCAAATCACACCCAGAAGAGCCTTCTCCTGCCAGCGGCCCTGGCCAGTCCCCACTGCATCCTGGCACCTGCCAGCCCCAACATCCCTGCCCTGGTCCTCCTGGTGCTCAAAGCTGCTTCGAGACTAGGAAACCTTCTTTGATCACAATCATTTAAGACCAACCTGATGCTTTTTAGTGGAAGAGGAGTGTTAACAATGTTGCCTTGAAGAAATTGCACCCTGGTCTCCTCTGGATGCACTTTGTGGCAGCAAGGATTGGATGGAGTCAAATCCCTTACTATTTTTGAGCGAGCGACCTAACTCGGCTGTGCCTCAATCTCCCAGCTGGAGGAAGGTGCACTCTTTCTTCTGCTCTTCTGAGATCTTCCAGGCTAATGCAATCTCTCTGAGGCTGCCTGAATTTGGCCTGTGGCCTATGCTACTGATAGCAGAGACCAGACTTGGTGGTTTGCCATAATCCCTGCTGCTACTTCCTCAAGTGTTATTAGCTTGTGGTGAGCCCATTTCTGCTCCTTGTGAGTCATAAGGACAAAAACCCACACGGGTTCTCTGGTTTTGGCATGGTTTTTTCATGTGAATTACTGGTATTATCACCAGGCCCACATGTTGGCTTTGGCACAGTGGGTGCAGGGCTGTTGTGGTGCAGTGACATTTCTTAGCAGGCTGTCATTCAGTTTAAGGGTGCTGAATGGGAGTGTCCATCATCAAAGGCTGAGTCTGGGCATTTTTGGGAGCTCGGTTGTTGTTTGGGGCCAACCAGATCCAATGCAAGGGGTCAGCTGCTTCCATGAACAATGGGATAGTCGGGTTTCCACCAAGAGTCCTGTTCAGTCTGGAGAAGAGCAGACTCTGTGGAGACCTTAAAGCACCTTCCAGGACTAAAAAGAGGCTACACAAGGGCTGGGGAGGGACTTTTGGCAAGGGCATGGAGTGATAGGATAAGGGGCAGTGGCTTCAAACTGAAAGAGGGCGGGTTTAGACTAGATATTAGGAAGAAATTTTTCACTCTGAGGGTGGCATGACATAGGAAAATGTTGTCCAGAGTAATTGTGACTGCCCCATCCCTGGAAATGTTCAAGACCAGACTGGACAGGGCTTGGACACCTGGCCTAGCGGAAGATATCCCTGCCCATGGCAGGGGTGTTGGAATGAGATGGTCTTTAAGGCCCCTTCCAGTCAAAACCATTCCATGATTCAATGATTCTGATGGAAACCATCCTCCTGGAGGTTGGCCATGCTTGCTGGGCCAGTAAGCACCATCACGGAGCCTGAAGTGGAAGAAGCATTTAATTACTAATCACTCAATGAACGAGCGGCTTCTCCATCCTGTAGGTCATTCAGTGGCTGCTTGGCAGTGCTGGTGCAGATCTGTGATAAATAAACTGCTGACCACTCCTGATGCCTCCTTGCAGGTGTCTCCCGTGCATGTTGCTGGTGGCAGCCGTTGCATGGGACAGTTTGTCAGCCATCGCTGGCTGCTTCTCAGCCCCAGTTGCTTCTTCTCTGATCAGATGACTCATGTAACTAAACAATAAATGGGTTTTCTGAATGGCTACTCATGCCATTTCATGTTTCTGACACGATTCCACAATCCTCCAGCTGCTGCCCTTGGAACACCCACTACTCCATCCACACCAGCTGGGATATCTGGTGCCCTTTGGCTTTGAAGAGGGGGTTGTGTATGGTAGAAGTGGGCACAGGGGCCTTGCTGAGGATCTGGGACCTCTAATTTTGGGGGCAACCTTATGCTTTTGAATGGCCTTTCACAAAGCCTTGTTTCTCTGCCTTAGCCCTTCCAAGCAGACGGCTGGTGTGACACCATCAACAACCGGGCCTACTGCCAGTATGATGGCGGGGACTGCTGCTCCTCCACACTGTCCTCCAGGAAGGTAAGTGAGCACCTCCCGTGGCCTTGGCCAGGATCTGTGGATTCAGGGGTGACTGCTGTCTATGTTCTTTGGCTTTGCTGGCTGTGGAACTGAGCCTGCAATGTAATTCTCCCATGAACGGAGAACAAACGCGTGATTTTAAACCAAAGCCAGCTGAAGCTGATGGACATCGTTGCACTGATTAAGAGCGGGGTTTGGACTCAGGCCAGTGTGATTGAAACCTCAGGCCAGCTCCCACTGAGGTTCATGGGATTTCCTCTCGTTTTGGGGAATGAGTCCCAAAGAAATTACTTCCATAGGACATAGTGCTAGACATGGTGAGTCAGAAGTCACCTTGTGTAATTGAGCTGTCTCAGGGGATTTTTGGTATGGTCCACTGGCATCTGCTACAAGTGATGTTTTCCTCCCTCTCTGAGGAGGGAAGCAGGGAAGAATAGTGTAGACGGAGCAACTTGGCGTTGGGGTTGCACAGACCCTTCTTTGTCTCCCATCACAACCTTCCCTCCCACCTAAGTTGCCATCCAGCACTCGCAGTCCATTCTTCCTAATCATATCCAACAGCAAAACAAATCACAGGGCATGAAATAACTTCTCACTGCAAAAATATGTGAATTTGGATCTTCTCATCTTTGTTGTAGAGCTTGAATCATTTCTCCTTTCATCACGCATACATACACAGAGAAAAGGAAAAATAAAATCCTGGGAAGATCCACTTGAGATAGGAAAGAAAAAGGCTTTACACCCGAGTGATGAGTGAAATCCCTACAACAATATCATGACATCTTGGAGCAAGGCATGGCCAAAATAAAGGATGGATTCACAGTGGAAAGTGGGGTGTTCAGTCCCATGGCTCTCAGGAGACCCAGACCCAGCTTGCATCCCCCACAGATCCCAGATCTTCCGCTCAACAAACCTCCAGCACACCTCTGTTAAGGCAGATGGAGAAATACAGGGTTTAAACATCAAAAAAATCCCCAAAGCGCTCCAGCCCTTCCTTCACTGATCCAGTCTGTGAAAAATCAAATGTGTTTTCACAGCAAGAAAAACTCCTGGCTCTGAGCCTGGTGTGTATAAAACCTCTGAAGGAAACTTGTTTTCTCAGCTCCCATGGCTCATTACCAGGCCACTGTCAACCAGGAGTCAGATGCTCAGTGCCTTGCCCTCCCTCCTTTCTCTGCTAGCACCAGCTAAGGGGACGCAGCCTTGCTCGGTCACATGCAGTTGTTGTAGAGAAGGTAACATGCAACGAGCCTCCCTACCTGCATGGGGTGTCTCAAAGCTGCACAGCTTGTGAGTGGCCCTAAAGGAACCCACTGCCTGCCCCATGGAAGGCTGTTCCTGCTCACAGAGCCTCCATCCTGCCTGGCTTTCCTTAAACAACAATGCACAAGGACAATGCACCTACCTTGGCTTTTATGTCGGGAGGTGGAGGTCAGCTTTGCAGCTGGGAGCTTGGTTGAGTTCCTCCAAGAAGGTTGAATTCCTCCTGCAGAAGAGGAGGCTGTGATATCTTCATGCTTTGCTGGAAGAGTCAGGAGTAGCTGACAGGTCCACAGGTTCAGACATGGATGAAGGGGGTTTTCTAATAGGGACTAAAACTTACATCCAGAGATGCCTCGCCACTGCCAGGCCTAGTCTGAATGTCTTACACCCGTCAGGGGATGCCTTTTTCCAGTGTTTGACATTTGGGGCACAAGATTCAACCCGGCCTTTGGCTGCAAAATTTGAAGCACATTACCAAAAGGGAAAAGGCTAAGAACAAAACCCAGCTGGGGACAGGTTCTATCAGAGCCCATTCCTCCGCGAGCGCAGAGCCTGGCAGTGCCAACAACGGGGCAAAATGTCTGTCCATAGAGGGGTGGAGAGGCCTTGTGGGGGCACGGGGGTGTCTCAGGGCAGAGGCCAAGATGTCCCTTTGTTCCCCCAGGTGATCCCCTTTGCTGCTGACTGCGACCAGGACGAGTGCACGTGCCGTGACCCGGCGGCCGAGGAGAACCAGTAGCGGCACCATGAGGGGCCTCTCTCGGTCAGGCCGCGCCGGAGGAGCGAAGGGGCAGCAGCGGGGCCGTGGGGATGGCGGGGGCAAGGGGGCAGGAGCCTGAGGGAGAGCCGGGCAGGGGGATGGCGCCTGCGCACGGAGGGCTTGGGCCCAGGCCACCGAGGAGCCCAGGAGGGCGGGCATGTGGTCCCCTCCCCATCGCTGCTCCCTCCGGAACCCACACGAGGGGCTCAGCCAGGGGTCTGGTGCCGCCTCAGCCACACGCTGGGCATGGGTCCGTGCCGAGAGCCCGGGTGCTGCCGTGGATGTTTGTCCTGGTCTGGCTCCTGGGTGTCTGTCTTTGCTCTGGATTTTGTCACTATTCACCCCTCTCTGCTGTACAGGCTTCTTTTAGCAAGGTCGAGGTAGTTTGTGATCTCTCTGCAAATATTTAAACTTAATTATATCTATATACATATATAATATATATATATAAATATATATTATATTTTCTTTGCTCTTGATGAAGCTGAGAAAGGATATCCTTTATCACACACCCATGCTGCTGTGAAGTACAAACCATTGGGAAAAGCGCAGGTCAGGGCGGGAGGAGCAGGGATTTTCCCCTTCCTTGCTGAGAGGGAGCTGGAAGGAGGACAGAGAGAGAAGCCAAACAGCCAGGCCATGCCAGGAGAGAGCTCCCCAGGCATAGAGGCTCCCACCTCAAGGTGATTTGGGCATCTTGCAGGGACCAAGTCTTGCCCTTGGTATTTGCCAGTGCTTTGACTTGTTCTGTTTAGGGTGTGGATCAGGATGCTGGGGTTGAGAAAAAATATTGCTGTGCCCTTGAATCATCCCAGTGAGCACAGCAGATTCCAAGGGCACCACAGGCATCCATCAGACATTATTTTAGAGCCCTCTGGGCAGGGTTATGTGTCCATGGGGACCACTTCATGGTCAATAGGAGCAAAGACTCAGCATGCTCCCCCTCTGTCTCACTCCCCCAGCCACTGCACACCCAACTGGATGTAGAGGCCAAACCAGCGTCGCTGTGTGATGCTTGAATGATGGATGCTGAGGTGGTCCTTCTTCTCTTCCCACACATCTGAGCTCCAACTGAGTTGTGTTGTCAGCAGCTCTCAGAGGAGACTAGACCCTGTAATGCCAAAGGGACCAAAAAAAAAACCTGTCAGGAGACTTCTAGCATCATCTTTTCTCATTGAGACTTTCCATAGTATTATTAGTCGTATTTTTATCTCTTGAGTCCCTCATGCTGGATATACAGTTGCTGACTTCCAAGAGGCTCTTTCTCCTGTAGGCACTAAGTGAAAATCTGCAGATTCAGTTCTGGCCTCAAAGAAGCCCAGCAAGAAACTCTGCCCCCCATAATTGATTCCCACAAACTCATCTTGGACCCAGCTGCGCCAAGGCAGCAATAGGGACGGTGCCTGGCTCCAGCTGGGATTACCACTGCTGGTTTCGTGCTGTAAAGAGGAAGAGAAAAGGGATAGAAAGAGGAGAGGAGAGCAGAGAAGGGACCACAGAGTAGGAACTCATTGCAGTGTCCGCGGGTGAGCTGCAAGCTGGGACCAAAGGACTCCAGGCTGCCTGGCTGTGTCCTGCCTGCATGGCCTGTGCTGTTGGAGGCAGGCTTCAAGCCAGAGTTTGTCTGGTGAAGGAGTGGTGGAGAGAGGGTGACACGGTGTGGAGAGACCAGGAATTTTCAAGGCACCGTTCGGCTTCCACTAGCTCTGCCCCATGCTGTTTTGTCAGGCATTTCCCACGGTTGTGTTTTACTGGAGGAGCCGAGTAGGGGCAGAGGTGCTCGGACATCCTACCAGCATCCAGGCAGGAGATGCCTTGTCCTTCTCCAAGCCCTTTCCTGACCCCAAACGTCCCCATCCACCTGGCCCAGGCAGAGATTTGAAGAGAGGTGAGGGACAATGAGCCCCATCTCCTCTTGGGACACTGACATTTCTGTTCTCGTCATGCACAGGTGACACCACCCCAAAATTCACTGTCGGTTGGGCAGAGAGCAGCAATATTTTGTCAGCTATCCACTTTCCAATAAAAAAAACCACCCTCAAGCAACCCAAGGAAATTCAAACAATAGTTGGCCCAGCACCCTCAGGATGTGCACCTCGGGCAGCCTGTCCTTCTCCACCAGTGCAGGAAAGAGGAGATCCAGGGGTCTCAACACAGCAGGAGTGGGGTTCTGGCAGCCCCCCACAGCTGGGGACAGGGGGGACGTGGGATGAGTATGACATGCAGAAGCAGAACTTCAAGTCCCAGCATCTTGCCATGACAAACCCTTCCCTGCCTGGTGTCAGCATTACCTGGATGCCTGTGTGTTTATACGCTGAATTTTTATCCTTTTGGCATGAAAATCCTGGTTTTTTTCTCTGCTTGCCTGTGTGTGCAGGGAAGGGACTGTGCCCCATGGACAGGGGAACTGGGAGGTTGGAATGGGAAGTGCTGGTTTGGCTGGTTGACATTTGTGCTTCTCACGACCAGACAGCTTCTACATACCGAAATATTGTTCTTCTATAGCGACACTGAGCGGTTTTTGTCCCCTTTAGGGTTTTATTCACAACGGAGGCTGCTGCTATTTTTATTTTTTTTGTATTTGATAATTATTTTTTATAAAAATCTATGAAAAATAAATAATCTTCTCATCCTCCATCTCTTTTGCCTCGATTCACTCAAAAGGGGGCCAGGGAAGTGGTCTGACATACTCTCCTCTTCCCAAACTACAGACTCTCCCAGAACAGTGGCAGCCCAATTGGAGATTTCCTTTGGTTTCTGGGGTGTGGGGGGACACTCACCTCCAATGCCACCCCCCCAATTCAAGGCTGCCACCCAGGCAGCTTTTGCTGTGCCACCAGCTGCGAGAACACTTTTGCAGAACGTCCTCTCCTGATTATGCTACAAACTGGTCCAAGGCTGGTCACTTTTTGTAATTAATCCACTTAAAAGGTAGGGAAATATGTGTGTATGTCTGTGTATGTGTGTGTGTGTGTGTGTGTGTGTATCTGTGTGTGTTTTCTCACCCCACCTCCCTGGGGATGGGGAGCAGAAGTTGGCTCACGTTAGAACCAGAGGAGCATGTGGTATCCTGGCAAGAAAGTTAAAACCCAAAACAATAAAGTTACTTTAAGATTTGGGGATTTTTTTTTCTTTGTTTTTTTAAGCAACCAGGTAAACCTTGTACCTATGGACTGAGAAACCCTAAAAAGCCCTTGTTTAAACCACACTCCTCTTCCTCCAGCCATCTCTGATGCTCCTCATCAGTCTTTTCTTCACGTCTGCAGAGGGACTCAGTCCCAGAGGAGGAACAGCATCTCCTGGTGACATCAAATGTCCTCTCTAGGGTAAAGCTCCCCAAACAATGCACTCTGGAGAGGAGCCAGTGGCAACCCTTCCAACACACACACACAATACCAAACCCTTCCTTAAAACCTACCTACTGCACTCCTTGCAGTCCACTTCATCCTTTTTTGGGGTGGCTTTCTCCAAACCCCCATGGATTGCATGCCAGATGACCCCGAGGAGATTTTGTGATGAGCCAGCTGTGCTGAGATATTCTTACACAGCAGTTTAGGCTTGCAGCTGCACACCCTGCTGCCACACAGACCCTCTCCTCTTCCTCCTCCTCCTCCTCCATCTCTTTCCATAGCCACAGCTTATTGTGCAATGGGATGGTGGTTAACTGCATGGAAAACAGCAGAAGGAAAGTATTGGGTGTATTTTTAGCTTATTTTCCTGCAACTTAGCACTGGGAAAAGAAAAAAAAAAATCAAGTTGTTCCATGAGACTCGATGAAGTCTGGTTTCCTATGGATTTGTGTGCTATACCCCTAAATTCCCCCTGTGTCCTCCCAAGTGTCCTGTCTGTCTGCCTGTCTGTCTGCCCAGGCTCTCCCTGGGTCTTCCACCCATCTGGCAGGGCAGGTGGCAGTACACACTGGGCTTGGCCAGGGGACCTGCCCTTGGAAGTCCTGATGGCCTGACCATTAGACACAACACTGCGCTCTAAGTGGCTTCTGGCATCCTTTGCACATCTCACCTCTGTTCAGGCACTGGTTTTCACATTCTCTGCGGGACATTAATACTCATGTTGCTGCTAGTCCTCTGTCAGAAGTCTGCCAGATGGACTTGCTCATTCTCCAGGCATGGTTGACCACCAGACAGCACCATCCCATCCACCTTAGATACTAAAAGAAGGCCTCAAAGAAGCTTTTTCAGACTCTGCTTCCAAGTTCCCAGCCTCTGTGGAGGTTTGCAAATCAAGGACTGAAAGACCCTTGCCGAGGACATGTAAATGCATTTTTTCCCCCAAAGGTGACTGGAGACATCTTTACCTTTCCATGTCCAGCAGAGCAGGTGGGCAAGACGAGGCTCAGGACACAGCTCCATCTGTGTGTGCTGAGTGGTTTGGGACTTGGCTAACCCAGTGGGCAAACAGGCTAATGCTAAACTTGTGTGAAGAATCACCCGAGTTCAAAGGCTGGGAGTGTTTCATCTGCGACCAAAGATGACATCAACTGGACCAAAACCATAAACAAACACTCCAGTTTGCCAGAGCCAGGGATTACTAACAGCTCCGTTTAATAGTCAGTTAAATTATCATCTGGAGTTTTACATAGTGTTACAATGATTTTTGTTGCTGTTGTTTAAAACCTTTTTTTTCCTTTTTTTTTAAGTAATCCAGAAGGGTTTTGTATTTCTTGCCACATGGCTATCTCACCCTAAAGCACCCTACTTTCAATCTACAGTAGTAAAACGTCACATTAGAGTTTTAATAGAACATCAAGGAACATGAATTGTAGCCATCTTTGTAAAGAAAAGGACCAAACCGTCTTTATAGGTTAAATAACTCCACAACAAGTAAAAGGTAGTAATGCTATTACAGGGGTACGGACGCAGCAAACAAAAGTTAACGACCCAGAGGTTCATCTCAGGTGAATGATTGCTCATTAATTCAGAAATAAAACCAAAATAAAGGGCAGGGGGGTGAAGGAGGTTGCAGAAATGGTTGAAAAACAGTTCTTGTCCAGTTTTCAAGTTGCTGGCAGCTTGGGAAGAATTGGGAGTTCAAGACAGAAAATATTGTGCAGGCCCTGCAGCAGATGTGGATGGTGTCAGCTCTGCAGGGAGTCACAGAGTCACAGAATGGTTTAGGTTGGAAGGGACCTTAAAGATCATCTGGTAGCAACCCTGCTGCCATGGGCAGGGACACCTTCCACCAGAGCAGGGCACACCTGTTTTGGGTGAGCAAGCCCCACACAACTCATCTCAGCAAGGCCAGGTCCTACAGCCATGGTGCAGCCCCCATGGTGGATCGGCCTGGTCCCCCGTGGTGGTTGCTGGCATTTGTCTGAGATGGACTCGTGGTAGCTGAGAGACTTGGGCAAGAAAATCCAAGCCTGGGCAAGGTTCTGGCTTGCAAAGCCAGAGTGAGGAAACCAAGAAGGAAGCCCTCCCAGATGTGAGGTGAAGGTGGCCCCACAGGCGTGCCACGCTGGCAGGCCCTGCCAGCACAGCAGCTGCAGGGGCACCATGGCAGGCAAATCAGCAGAGCACAGCCCTGCCAGCAGCCTGCACAGTCTGTCATGGGGTGAGGATGCTGAGCCCCATCCAGCTCCGCAAGGGTGCTGCCAAAGGACTTTGGAGGGGTGGCTCTCCCCTCACCCTCCAGATCCCAGCCCATGGGGAAGCCAGGGCCCAGGAAGCAGAGTCTGGCCCAGCTGGCTGATAACACTGCAGGGCTTTCGTTGCCCATGCAAGGGCTTTGAAGTGTCAGCACAGAAGCAGAGCAGAAATATCTGCAGAGCCTCAGCATAAATCTTGGGGCCAGATGAAAAAGTAACCTAGGCAGGTGTGAATGCATGGGGTGTCCAGGGTTTTCCTGGCAGCGTAACAGCGAGTGGCTGGCAGACAGCACTGCTCCTGCCCTTGCTGCTGCACCTAGTGAGCAATAAAAGAGAGGAGTCTGCTACCCAAAGGAAAACAGTCTGCATTTCACATAAAGGCCATGTACACGGTATTACTTGGCGAGAAACCAACTGGAGTCTGGGCCAGAGCAGCCTTCGTTCAAGCATCCCTTCGAGGCATTGAGTAGAGGTGCCCTTTGCCCATGCCTGGATGGCTGCCCAGGTGGAAGTTAAAAGTTGTCTCAGCATCTGCTGGGATAAGCAAAAGGATAAACAGAAGTGTCTTGGCCAAGAGTCTCGCCAGTTGAAAGGAAAAGGAGTGATGACTCAGGACAGATCACCTGCCCATATATACCTGTGCACAGAGGTGGCACTGGTCTTGCTCTGAGCCCTAAGCCCTTGGCAGCACCAGGCACATCAAAATATAAGGACAAACATATGAGAAAAAGCCAAAAGGATCCAGGAGGCTTCCTTCTTGCACAGAGCAGACGTTTGCCTGATGACCCCTGCTAGACACACTCATTGCAGCGATGACACGGGGAGGCCCAGGTCATACTGACTGCTGGTGGCTGCTGCCAGCAGCTCCCCAGTCCAGGCCAGCTGCCCCTGGAGAGAGGCCTGGCCGTGAGAAATAAAGAGCAAAGCACTGTGTGGTCCTGCAGGAAGACACTGAACTGCTGTTGAGAAAATACAGTGATGCAGCGCTGTCGGCAGTGACGGGGTGCAGAGCACAGCCACCTCCCTCTCAGCACCGCGCAAATATTCAAGCCATGTCCTTGGCAGGTAGGAGAAGGAATGAGGCAGAAAATCGTATGAGACAGGCTGAAGACTGTTCCTGCCAAGACTGAAAAAAATGAAAAGGAAATTTTTCTCTGGAGGCATTGTAAAAATCCCACTGTAGGGCTCCGGTCTTGTCCAGATCAAAGGTGCACAGCTGGCAAGTCCAGAGCTGCCTCCTCTGCAAACCAGGCAGGAAGCTGAAGCTAAAAGGAACCTGTTTTCTGCCTCCAACACCATCAGCAGTGACAGGGATTTTGAGAATTGTTTGCTCCGAACCAAACCCAGTGTCGCAATACAACCCCAGCTCTCTGGCTTAAAAAAAAAAAAGAAAAAAGTTACCAGAGGAAGAGGCAGATGTGAGTCTGAACACGGGCAAGCAACACCCCCAGAAGCCTGTCCTCCATGTCCTCTCTGGGACCAGGACCTTCAGGACCATCCTGCACCATGGCATTGGGGTACCCTGCATCCCTCTCCCCATACCACACAGAGCCTGGGCTGTAACACAGCTACACGTGTGGTGCAGAACATCTTGTCTGGGCCATCTGGGCTGCTGCTCTCCTAGCTGGGTTCTCCTCAGCAGCAGCTTGATGTTGCTTCAAAGTTTTTACTATGCTGGGTATAAAAAAAAAGATAACAGAAAGGATTTTAAAGTTGACTTCCTAGGAATGTGGTCCCTCAAGAAGAAAGCTCACGATGTCCAGCTGACCACTGGCCCTGAGGCCCAGTTGCTTTTGTTCCGGAGGACTCTGCATCTTGGAGCACGTGTGGGTTTTGACCATGGCAGAAGAACCTGAGGAGATGGGGTCACAATGCCCCTGTCTCTGCGCCCCAGCTGATGACACTGCGCCAGCTCTGCCCATCAGTGGCACCATTGCTCGCTCAGGCCTTGCCCAGACCTCACGCTTTACCATTGCAGAAAACCCCATCCCAACCCTGTCGGGCATCCAGTGGCTGATTAGCTCAGCCATAATCATAAGCACCTCAACCTGACCTGAATGCCCTTCCTCCTTTTTGCCGGCATCACCTGCTCTCCCATCCTGGCTGTGTCACTACGTTTCTCCCATGACTGGTGTCGCCACCCTTGGAGACAGTCCCCACAGCCAGGGCAGGGATGGGGCAGGAGAAAAGGGCTGTGCCCTCCCAACCTGCCTTCTCCACCAGTGCTGAGGAACCTCTTGGCAAAATGAATAAAACAAAACCAAGAAAACTGGGTCCCACAAGACTTCTAACTAGAAAGGCTTTTGGCCAAGTTGAAGAAGAAACTAATACTGAGTCAGTCCTGCACAGAGCAGTCGGTTTTGCTCCCCAGTCCAAATTCTTGCCTCCGGAAACATCAGTGACACCCTCCCCCTCCTTGGGTCCGTGTGTAAAACCCTCAGCAGTGCCCATGGGAAGGCCAGCCTGAGAGCAGGTGCCCAGAGCCCTCAGTAGTCCTTGTCACCATAGTCATTGTAAAGGACACTCAGCGTCTGCTCCTCACACGTCTTCCTGAGGTCCCGGCTGAGCTCCGACCAGTCGAGCCCATAGGGCTTGATCTCGCTGTAGCGGCAGGCGAGGTACTTGAGGGACGAGCGCTGGAGGCTGATCTTGGGCTCCTGCAGGAGGCCATTGCACCAGCTGCTGAGGTCCCCCAGCTGCGAGAGGATGAGGCCAGCCTTCCTGCAGCGAGGGCGGGCAGGGGGAGATGCCAGGGGGGCGATGGACAGCGAGGGGTGGCGGGAGTGATGGAGACACCACGGAGAGGATGGCGGGACGGGCGGGAGGAATGTATGAGGAGAGAAAAGTACAGACAGTTAAGGACACCATGGGAGCTCCTTGAGGGAGAAGAGATAATGCAAGAGCAGCTGAGTGGAGCCTGATGCTGCCAGGACAAGGAGGGATGGCGGGGCCGGGGGGACACACCATCCCCAAGGCAGCACTGCAAGCTAAATCCATGTGAGAGCAGCCCTTACCCGGGGCAGAGATGCCCATGTCACCATGTCAGTGCTGGCCCTGCTGCACTGGTCTTGGGACTCATACTTCCCTGTCCTGTCCCCTCTTCTTCTTCCACCCTGTATCACTCACACAACAAGGCCAGGTTTGCTGAGAGTTTATTAAGGAGACAGTCACAGGTGTAGCTGTGAAACCCCCAGCACCCCTTGGGGTGGACATCACCAAGGGCTCAAGTGGCACCACCTGTCACTGTTGCAGCTACTGGACCCCAAAAATAACAGGATAGGAAACTGGGAGCCAACAGCACTGTAGGCAGTGGGGAAAAATGCTAAGAAGTGTCAGGCATGACATATATGGCCAGCCCAGAACAGCGCCACCACGTGTATCCTCTCCATTAAGTGTATGTACTGCATATTCAGGAACTATGCTGCTCATTCATGGCTTGGTGTAGGACATAGAATCACAGAACGGTTTGGTTGGAAGGGACCTTAAAGATGATTTTGTTCCATTCCCCTGTCCCATGGCAGGGACAACTCCCACTTGACCAGGTTGTTCCAAGCCCCAAACTGGCCCTGAACATTTTCAAGAATGGGGCATCCACAACTTCTCCAGTGCCAGAAATGCACAGTATTGGGACCAGCATGCCAGGATACCACTGAGGATGAGGGAGATTTAAGAAAAAAAAAAAAAAAAAATCCAAACCAGCATGTCATGTCTGGCTTGTGAGGGTCTGTATGGAAGGTTGATTATTATTAAAATTATGATCCGCATAGGATACAGTATCACAAGATATAAGTAGAGTGAATGGCACTCCTGCTACATGACTCACAATGTTTACTAAAAGCTTAGGAAACCTGTCCTACAGGACACCGTGCAGAGCAGAAGGGATATACTGGGGCACACATCAAACACATCCAAAAAGCTCTGAGAGAGCAGGGGATGTGGCAGAGCTCCCTGGTTCTTTGCACGTGCATTTTGCATCTTCCATTTGTGGAGAACAAGATGAGGAAAGGCAAGTCACTGCAGCAGCGGTTTGTAAAGAGCCACGACCCAGCCAAGGAAGCCTTGAGAGAAGGTCAGGTGACAGAGGCAGAGGAGGTCCAGGATGAATCCATCTTCTGCAACAGACATACAGCACACCCAGGGTATCACAGCCTCAGTGCAGGCTTGTCCCGGCAGTGAGAAAGTGCTGAATTACCAACCTCTTGGATTGGATGAGGTATTGGAAGAGCACAGAGTATCATGGCCAAACATGACCTAAGTTGTGTTCTCTTCTTTTCAAATTCCTCCTCTTAAAATTGAGCTTCTAATGTTTTTATCAGGAAGATCAGTTTGTACTGATTGAACAGATTGTGTTAATTTTAAACTTGTCTCACACTTTGGATGGTCTCCAGGGAATCTGGCCACTGTGGAGGCAATGGATTCAAGTGAAGCATCTTGAAGGTATCTCATGTGCCTTGGAAACTCAGACAAAAGTTTAAGTGTCTGATGAGCTGGGCTAAGTTTCCTAGCCAGCTACAAGGTCAGTTGGTGGGTTAGAATAGTCAGGGAAGAGAAGATACATCCCCTCAGTAGCTTTAACTCAGCATCTGCTCAGCCCAGAACAAGCAGCAGTCACAAATCATGATTCTGAAGGAAAAGGTCACATTCTTACTTAGGATAAGCAGGGTGGGCTGGTTTGACAGCTCAGAGATACGTGTGCCAACCACAAAGGCATCCACTGCCTCTCCACACCTCCCTCCAGGCTATGGGAGAGCTGCTTGGAGAGGAATTAATTTATCCCAAGTCCAACCAGAGCCAACCTTGGCTTTCCTGGAGAGAAAACCTTTCAAGGTTTGTATGTGGCTGCAGCTCCAAGGGCCCAATCTGGAGCTGCTGAAAGGTTCTCCAGCTCTGCAACCACACGACACCTGCCACCCCAGAGCTCATGTCCAGGGCATACTAGAGAGGCAGAGGTGGTTAGCATAATGTTGGCTCTGGAGACAGCCACCCAAGCTGGTCAGCCATGAGAAAACAGCCACGCTCTCACTTGTCTTGGTCTCTGCATCTGACACCTAAGCAAGGTGCCACGAGTGCCTCTCTTCCTGCAGCATTACAGGTGCCCTCACAGGAACGCCTAATGTGATCCCGTGGATTTTGGCTCAAAGCCCACAGGCACCACCAGACTTCACTAGGCTTTGCATCAAATCCAACTTCCACTGATCGCTTGCTTTTTTCTCCATTTCCTTTCCTTCTGCAAAGACCAGGACTCTCTGCATCCCTTCTTGCACCGCGAGGGAGCGCCTTGCTTTTGCAGCCTCAGAAGAGTTATCTGTGCACTCACAACAAGTTGTGCTTTTTCGGTCCAGCAGCCAGCACTGCCAAGAAGGGAGCTGAGTGTACCACAAATGAGCAAAGCAGGAGGTGGCCTGGACGTGTGGAGGAGGAGGGACATGGTAGAGCCAGTCGCGTGGATCCGCATCCACGACTTCAAAGGAGCATCAGTAACAGTCAAACAAACACTGTCTGCTGGCTAAATAATGTCATCTGCAAGCGATTTGTCCTGTCACCAGCAGTCTGGGTGCTTCGCCCTCGCAGACGATCAAACAGGAGGTCTGCTTTCCAAGATTTGTCATCACCAGAACCCGCTGCAGCTGCCTAAATGCCTCTTTCCAAGTAGCGCGAGCTGCAAACACTTCATCAGCAACTTGCGTCATCCTGTCCTAAGCGCTCCAGCGTTTCCAGAGGGTGCAATTAACCCTCTGGCTCGCAGGTTCACGCAGCAAACGGCATCATTTGGGTAATTCTGTGGCATTTCTGGCTGCTCCGTGCCAGTGCACCTCTGCCTCGCGGGGCTCGAGGAGGCAGCTTCCACCCCCCCGCTCCGGCTGGTCCTCCTCACTGGGGCAGAGAGCAGCGGTGGCAACGCTCAGCCTCAGCGATGGCAGCGGCTCTGTGACGACTCCAGTCTGTCACGTAAGGAATTTTATGTGCTCCTCATGCAAATCACCACAACAGATGTCAGATGGTCTGTGCAAACTGGGGCTGGATTTCACATCTGGAAACGGAGACAGAGCGGCATCATCACAGCTGGGATCGAGACAAAGGTGAGACAGAAGTCCAAGCCTGCTGGTCCCACTCAGTGTGGGGGGAATGAGGCAACCCTGGGCAGAGGAGCTGCTGGGAGCCTCTGCCCTAAAAAGACGCCATGTGCTGCAATGTCACCACTGAGCTTTGAGGTTGCGCCTCAAAGAGCTCACATTTCTTAGGACATAAATGGGAAAAGGGGAAAGAGAAGAGACCTCAGCTTTGCCTCAGGGCATGGAGGACCTCCTAGGAGTTTGCCACCAAAGCTGTACCAGGAGCTAAGTCCAAGGCACTAAGTGCAGGACAGACACAAGCTATTTGCTGAGTCTCTCTGACTGCCTAGCAAGGGTTTGGAGGACAGAGAATGCACATGGAGAATCTCCCATCCTCTGCTAGAATTAGACAAGTGATCACCTGGAGAAGCAGGGCTGGAAGACACGCAGTGGTGAGAGCAGCAAGAGGAGGTGTGGGGCAGGGTGGAAGGTGGAGGCCATGAATTTCATACATCGGAGCCCTTGTTGATGTACATTTGAAAGTAACCCTGATTTCCAGATGAAGTCACAGCTCTGGTTCTTTGGAGGCCAGATGCTATGAAACACCACTGCAGCCCATGCAATCCCTCAGCCCAGCTTGCTAAACTGACTGGAAACATCTACGTTACTGGGAAACGACGCAGACTAAAGCAGATGTTGAAGGACATGGGGAGAAGGGAACATCTGGCTATCTCCACAAGCCTGGGACATTCTCAGGCAGCTGGAGGGGCTTCAGTGACCTGGAGAAACCTGAAGAGAAGACATGGGGCTTACTCAGGCACAAAGGGACTATTTTAGACAGGAAGAGTTCAGGGCAACCTCCTCCAAAACCTGCTGTGGCAGCTCAGCACTGCCTGAGCACCAAAAACACTTGTGTCATCCCCACACAACCACAGATGTGAGGAAATGCACAGTTCAGACCTAAAGTCAGTCCTCTTCCTGCTGGGGACCACAAGTTGACAGCGTTCAGCTCACAGAGGTGCATTCAACTCACGCCAAAGCCCAGGAAAAGGCAGAAAGCACAATCCAATCTCCATTCCTCAAAGGTGTGTTATTTTCCCAAGACCTTCTGCCTTTTTGCCTGTGGCATCAGCTACCAAGGAGAAAAGAGAATCCCATCCCTTTGCCACTCTGCACAGCATGAACATACTAGGCCAAACTCTAGGGAGAGTACAGGGCTGATAGGATGGACAAGGAAGTTGGGTTGACAACAGCCAACCACTTTCCACCTTGTCCTGTGTTAATGGTCCTTGCACATGCACAGCATCCAGCAAAACAGAAACCCCACTGTGACACCCTAAGTATCATCCATCATCATTTCATGAGATTTGCTGAAGAGATGCCTTCCTGGTGACCAACATCCATGAGGGACAAGCCTGCTGCTGGGCAGGCCTGCCTGCTTAGCCAGCTCAGCTCCCGAGCCTACCTGGGCCCCAGCTCATCTTCACAGCGCCAGGTGAACTCCCCAAAGCTCTCGTAGTGCTGGTTGTAGTGGTAAAGGACTCGGTGGAGGCTGGGGGAGCCCAGGTCCAGCAGAGTGTTGTAGGCTGTCTGCTGCTCCTTGCCGCTCGTGTAGCCATTGAAGAGGTTGTAGATCTTGTCTGCTATTTCTGGGCAGAAGGACAGGGGGTGTTCAGTGCGGTGCAAGGAAAGGCACGAATAAAGCCAACCAGGGATAAAGCTCAGTTCTAGGGAAACCAAGAACCAAGATTTATCCACTGAGTTATGATTTACATCGTATCAGGACAAGGTCCCAACAGAGGAGCAACAGACTAGATGGCATTCCCTGGACTCAGTCCAGGTTAGCTTCCCACGATTTGCTCTCATTAAGAAAAGAAATGGGTGGTGCCATCAGGTGGCATTAGTGCAATGCCAGTTATTCACTTTTGTTTTCAGAGAGGACATCTGCCTCCTGCAGCCCCCCATCTCAGCCCTCCACAGCACGTGGCAGCTCCTGGGCCGCTATGGGTGCAGGAGATGTTCCAGCCAGGACACAAGACACGTGTGGGAACATGCTGGAAAGGGAAACTCCCTGTTGTCAGTCCAGCAGCTCCCTCCATCTCACCTTGAGCTTTCACATCATCTACCACAGGGCAGGGCGTCTTGACTGTCACATCACTGGACCTGGAACGTCTTCCTGTGTTGTCAACTCCCCAGAGCGTGAACCTGGATGGGAAGGGAAAAAAACCAAAGCTCTGGGCTCCCAAGGCCACATGGAAATACAGGCAGCATCAAACAGGATGACCACGGTCAGGGGGTCAGCAGTGGCACGGGGCACTCACATGTAGGTGGTGTCGGGCTCCAGGCAGCGGATGATGAGGGAGATGGTGGAGGAGAGTCTGTCAGGCACTTGGGCTGGCATGGCACAGGGTGACTTGGCACCAGAGATGATGTCATCCACAAAGCTCAGCACCGTCTCTAGGGAGAGAGGGGAAGATGTGCCACTGGTGATGTCCCTGGGGCTGTGGAGAGCACTGGTCTCCCAGAGCTACCACCCTGCCTGGTGCCCAGGGGGACCAAGGCTAATGCAGGACGTTGGTGTAAAGTTGGACCCGCTGCTTTTCCAGAAAAGTTCATGCCTATGGTATGGAGCTGCCCCTTCTGCGGCACGGTGGGCAGGAGAAGGGCTGCTCTCTCTTCCACTGGGAATTTGATTTGTTGCAGCAGCCCCTTGCAAAGAGAAAGACAGAGGCTCTCTTCTAACATCTCCAACCCCCTCTCCCTAGAGAACCAGTGGAGTCCCCGCTCACCTGTCTCCACCTTGGAGTGGTCCATTCTGTCAGTGACTTTCTCCTGACGGAGGAGGTAGTCCACGATCTGCACCCCAATGGGGGGCTCCGAGTGGCCCCACTCCAGTACCACCAGTGTGCTGCTGGGCTCGTGTACAGTGGAGAGACGCAGGCTGGGGGACAATTTTTGCATTACTCTCTCACAACAAAAGGGATTCAAAGCTATTAACTCACAAGAGACAGCAACCTCAGGAGAGAAATGACTCCCCCTCCCTTTCCCCTCCTGCCTCTGGGCCTGCTGGTCCAAAGGACTCATTCCCTGGGGTTGCTTTACCGGGATGGATCCACCAACAGCTCCACAGTCCTCAGCTGAACTTAGAAAAGACACTGCAACTCTGTACTCTCCGCCTGACTCTCAGGTCACCCATCACTTTGCAAACCTGTCCCATAAAGGCACACAGCCCCACCGCCTCCTGCCACCACACTGCCTGCCATCAGCACCTCTTCACAGACCCACCACACCAAGAAGCCAGGCTGGGCACGCGTGGAGACCTACATGGGGTGAGGGAGAGGTGCGCAGGTGGGCAGCCCGTCAGCCCCGAAGGCGCTCGAGTCACAGCGGCACCAGTCCTCGATGACATCCCCGCTGCCCGAGCACCACAGCAAGCTCATGGTGGCCTCCTGCAGGAGCTGCGAGAGAGGAGAAGGGCTTCAGCACCGGGCAGGTGAGCTCCCATCCCACCACCCCTTGTGCCAGTGTTCATCCATCCCCTGGTGGGTTCAGCACGGTCCATCCACCCCGGAGAGCAGTGCTGGCCAACGGGCGAGGGCTGCCGTGGCTTGGCGTGGCGCTGTCTGGGCGAGCTGCCCCCAAAGACAACCACGATGCCGTCCTGCCGCCCCTCCTGCCCACTCCATCACCCCCAGCACGTGGCTCCTCACCTGCTGGGTCTGGTTGTTGGTGACCAGCTCGTAGAGGGGGGCTGCTTTGGTGACCTCCAGCAGGATGGGCTCGGCTGGCACGTCGGGGCCCGAGGCCACGTGGCAGAGCGGGCAGGAGGAGGGGCAGCGGCCGCGGCTCTGGCACTCCATCCGCACGCCGGCTGCCGTGCGCTTGGTGCCAGACTCGGACAGGCTGGCGATGTACTCGGGGAATGTCAGCACCTTGGGGTCCCGCTCCCGCTCCTCCGACTCATCTGAGGGGGAGTTGCCTGGAGAAGGGGGGAAAAAGGTGACACCAGGGTGGGCTCCAAGCTGTTGGTAATGGAATATGAGCGGGCTGGAGCTCTGCCTTTCACCCAGGAGAGAGGCAGTGCTTCCGAGGAGACGCCTGTGTCCTTAAGAGCTGTTTGCTTGTAGGGATGAAATACTCACTGGTCTTCAGAGGGGGAATCAGGACTGAAAAGGCCACCCTGGCCTCTGTGATCGCACGTCCTCCGGTCTCCCAGTGCCTCAGTTTCCCCAGCCCCATCCCTACACCTGGATTGGGACAGACCACCCTTGCAGCAGGTCTCCAGGAGAGGGAGCCTCCTTCCTGTGCCTGGAGACTCGTGAAGGAGCTGCCTTGGCACCTTCCCCTCACACTGACTCCCCACCAAGGACCCCTGTCAAAGCACTCCCCTGCAAAAGCCCTCCTGGCCCTACACACCAGGAAATGTTTCGGCACAAGAGGAGCAGCCCTTGCACACAAGTCAAAAAGGTAAAATCTGCCCATCACTGCTGTGCCCTGGGTAGCATCACCCTGCCATGGCGAGCCTTGCCATGAAGGGAAACAGTGCTTTCCACACAAAATCCCTGCCAAAGGATTTGTACAGAAGAAAGAGGGGCCTAGAGGGACCATTGAAGCTGAAGTTGGTGGGATTGGAGGAAGCTGAAGGATGGCCAGGTAAAGCCTCACCCCCAGGGCAAGCTCAGGCCATCGTTAGTGATGGTGCAGGCTGGCTGCTGTGGGGAGCCACCATGGACCACATCCATGGCTCAATAGGAAAATCTCCCCATAGCGAGGATTTGTGGGGAAATGGGCCAGCATGAGCCCGTCCCTGAGACTCCTGCAAAGAAAATGAGGCTGTTAAAACTAAACCTTGGATACAAAAGTGTTGCTCTGCTCCCCTGGGAAGCTGGAGATGGATCACTTTAGGCTGGCTGTGAATTGCAGCTTAGCGGGCACCGAGGAAAAGCAGAGGAGCCAGGGAATGATTTGTCTCTTGCAATTTCTCAATCGATATCCAGCCCCTGACGTTTGCAAACAAAAAGCAAAGGAAGGAAAAGTGGCAGGTGCCAGAGTGAAACCGAAATGTGATATTGTGGGTGGAAAAAGGCTGCCAGACCTGAAAAGCCTCCAAGCAGGAAAATCAAAGAGGAGGAAATTGCAGGTGAAAAAAAAAGAAGTACGTGCAATCAAGAGGTGCTACATCTGGAGACAGCCTACAGCCAAACAGCAACAGGTCTGTACTTTTCCAGGTGGGCTTGTGAAGAAGTCCAGGCTCCAGGAGGCCTGAGCCCACAGGATCCAGACTCAGGCTTTGAAAGAAGCCCTTCCCACACAAAAGCCCTGGGGACATAACAAATGTCTCTGTGGCTGGGACACAGCAAGAGCAGCACCACAGGCCGGTGCCAATACTGAGAATTAGGAAGCTTCATGATGGAAATGATGTGTCTGTTACGGTGCCTGTGAGCTCCAAGCTCACACTGCCCGCACCTGGGAATTCCTGGGCAGCATGAGCAAACCAAGGCCATCTAAAAAGCAGCAGCTCTTCTCAGCATTCCCCATGTCCAGGCTTGGGAGCTGGCTCTTGTTTGCTGCCCAAACCTGGATGCTGCATCCCAGCATCCCCAACACAGGCTGCCTGCAGGCAGCTTTGCTGAGGCCAGCACGAGAGATCGTAGAATCACAGAATCTGAGCATAGTTTGGAACGGGAGGGACATCAAAAACCATCTCGTTCCAGTCTCCTTCCAGGGAGCCTTCCACCAGACCAAGCTGCCACGGTCCTGAGGACAGATGGCAGCAGGCAGGAGTTAGGCTGCCTCAGCTTCTGCAAAGCTGCCATTCAAAGCAGGCACCACCTCTCCCACTGGGGATCCATCACAGCTCGCTGCAGCCAGGCCTCTGGAGGGGATGCAGCAGGGCCAGGTGCCCTCTGCACCATGATGAACCTCTCAGCTCCTAACTGGTTCCCAAGCACTAAAAACACAGCTCTGACAGCCCGGGAGAAGGAAACACATTGGAGGGAGAAAAATCTGGCTGCGGGATGCAAGTGCAAGAGGGTAGATATGGCAGAGACTAAAGGAAGGAAAGAATAAGATTGCAGACAACAGCTAAGTCTGGAATGAGGCAGGATGGCTTGGTGGGATTGGTGCACTTGTCTTTCATCTCCCTGGGGCTGTGGCTATTGATCTTTCTTTTTGGCCTGGACCAGAGCCTGCTGCAATCCACGGGAATCCTTCGGCTGGCTCCAAAGGGTGCGGGAGCAGGGTGTGAGATGATGGTGTGGGACGCAGGCTGAGCACCTTCCTTGCTATGCCAAAAGCAAACCCCGCTTCCCACTGCCATGGGGTGGCTATGAGGACCCTTCCCAAGGATCAGCAGGGCCCCTACCTTTGCTGATGTCCTCATACTCCAGCCAGAGCTGCCGCTGGACCTGCCTGTTGGGATACCAGATGGAGCAGGACTCCTCGAAGCCGTACACTGCCTCCTGGATGTAGTGGTTGCCAAACTGGTCCAGCAGCGCCACAAAATCTCCACGGGAGGTGGCTCCATCCAGAGAGTGGAGTGCATTGCTGAAGGCTGAGAAGGAGATGGAGGAGATGCTCAGTTCCCAAGCCCTTGCCACTTCCCTACATGCTTGCGATGGGCAACCAGCCTTTGAGCCCATCACCTGCCAGAAGAAGGCTACGTCACCTCTTGCCATCCTTTCTCCCCTTACTCCCCCTGTCCCCGCACACTCACACTGGGAGATGGTCATCTGGTTGAGCCGGACATGGTACATGACAGACTGCACCTTCCAGTGCTGCAGGAGGGGGTAGCCGGACACCTCGCTGAAGTTCACCATCCCTGCCAGAGAAAGGACACAGGGACTCAACGCCACTGCCCAGCAGTACCTCACCACGGGGATGCTTGCAGCCCTTCATGCCTGGGGCAACACAGCCAGCAAGGTGGGAAGGAGCCAGGGAAAAGGGTTGTGTACACAGCATGTGCCCCCAGGGAGGCATTCAGAGCTGAGGGTCAGGTGGTCCCCGGCAATTCAAATGATGGCTTTGAAGGAAAGCACACAGGCTTGTTTCATCCTGCCGTCCAGGGCTCTGGGCTGGAAGATAATGAGCCTCCTCCTGCATCCCCTCCTGCTTCCCCTTCCCAGTGCCCACTCCCAAGGCATGCCCAGGTGTGCTAATTATGTCACTAATGAGAGCTGTGCTTTTTAATGAGCTGTTAGCAGGCCTGGGAACGGTCACCGTCACGCCACGTGTGCCCGACTGCGACCGGCCAGGAGGCCCTGGGCCCCTTCGGCTGGCACCGAGCTAAGTGGGCAACAGATGGACGGGGAAATCGCTGGCCTCTTGATGCTAATGTTCCCTCAGGACATGATGGCAATGCTGGGGCTGAACAGGACCCAGGGTTTGTCCTTCTCCTTCAAAGACATCCTGTTCTCCAGACATTGAGCTGTGAGTTACAGAAGCCAGAAATTCACGGAGACCCGGGCTGGGCAGCCACTTCCTGCTGCCCAAGGCACACGGCAGCTCAGCTTCCGTGAGCAGAGGGACAGAGAGGCCACCGAACCTCAGACAAAGCCCCGCTGAGGGAACTGAAGGATGCTCATGGCTCTGAATTTGGTGAGCAGAGCATCCCTAGAGTGCCACAGCAGGATGCTGGGACAGGCCACCTCCTCCCTGGCACAGCCAGCACGTCAGGCACCCAGCAGGAGTTCAGGAGGATAACGACGGGCATCCCCCCCCTCTGCAACAAGACCTGGAGGCAGAGTATAAGCAGGATAAGATCCTTTGCCTTCCAGCTCCTCTCTCTTCAGTGCTGGCTGCTGCCGACAGCTTCAAAGCCTTGCTCTTCCCTGCAAAGTGTTTATGCAAAAACAGCTTTTCCTTACTCAGCAGCTCTGCCTCTCGTGTATTCACAGTGATATCCAAGCTTCTGACAAGCAGAGAATATTTTACTTCTTTTCCTTTTTTTCCCCTCTTTTTTTTTTTTCCCCTTAATCAGCCACAAAGCCAGCAGAGCAGTGGGAAATGAACAGGATAATTTAATGGCTTTTTACCTCCCCAGCATAATTGCCAGTGAAGTCCCAGTCCCACTGACACTGCTGTGGTGCTGGGGCTGTGGTGGCAGTGCCTTCCTCACATCCATGTCACAGGCAGCAGAGCCCCACTGGGAGGCAGGTGTCCTCCAGCACCTCCAGGCAGGGTTGAGCATCCCCAGGGAATCAGGAATGACCCACCCAACCAGCTCTCCTGGGGAAGCTCAGCCCCCCAAGATCCACCAGCACCCTTCTCCCTGCTGAACCTGCCTGCTCCCTGTCAGGGCAATCAGCATCCAGTCCGTGAGCGCTCCCCAAAATCCTCCTGGAAGCTCTACCAGACAAAGGGAATGCACAAGGTCTCGTATGAGACCAAAACACCTTCCTGGCCACATCCTGTGCTTAGTAGCTCCTCAATGTCTGGGCCACTTCAGCCAGCAGCAACAAACACCAAGGAAACAAAGGCTATTTATGGGTACTGGCAACTTGGAAAAAAGGCAAATCCTTGAAGTCTGTCTGGGAACCCACAATAACCTATCACTCATGGCCCATGATGCTCTGCATGGCAAACCAAAACATTTTAGTTTGGTGGCACTGGGTTTTGAATGCTTCATTACATCAGCAAAGGAATCACAGGTAGCTGGAAATCTTTTTTTGCCTTCAAAAAGAAAAGAAAAGTCCATTTGAAAATGCCCCAAGTATGCGATGGATGCTTGAGCTTTTGCACCCCACAATTAATTTACAGCCTCTCCTTCATTTTTAATGCCTTCCTCTTACTGAAAGGAGGAACCAAGCCTCAGCTGCTGCTTTCTCTACGTGCAGCTGAACACAGGATGCTGAAGCCAGACTAGATACATCCCATGGTAGATATATCCTGTGGCAGGTTAAGGTGCTGAAGCTGGACATGCTGGCAGCTGCCTCCCTGGGAGAGACACGGATCCAGCTGGACTCACCAGTGAGGAACTCAGGGTCAGGCGTGGGCTCCGAGAGCTCCTCTTGGCACTGGTTCTCCAAGGGCACTGTGGCCACCACCAGCCCATCTGGCAGCTGCTGCTCCAGGCCCCGGGCAAAGTTGTTCTGCCTGGAAGTTAATTGCAGAGAGAAGAGCAAGGCTGGAGGACAGCAGAAATGACTGGGGTCATCCGCACCAACAAGTGACCCATCCCAAAGAAACACCTGGCACTTCTCCTTTCCTTCAGGCACAGATTAAAAAGATGTCTGCTCTTGCTGGAAAGTGACAGATGCGCCCTCCCCACCAGCCCCTCCATCTTCTGCAAAGCAAAGCCAGACATGGAAGGAGCAGGCAGTCTGCTATGGGCCAGCCCCAGGCTCCTTCCCATGGCACCTCCTTGGAGAGGATGGGGAGGTCTGACCCTGCTGGTTCTGCAACTCACCGGAACGTCCCTTTGAGCACCTGTCCCGGTGCCACCTCCTTGGAGTGGTTGTTGTAGCCATAGAAGATCTCCCCGAAGAGGGTCTGGTTCATGGGCAGCTCGCGGGGCTCGCCGCAGTCCCCGGCCTCGGGGCACGACTCTGAGATCAGCTGGCACGACCGCCCATCCGTGCCCAGCTTGTAGTCCTCAATGCACCTGGGAAGCCAGCACCAGGCCCTCTGTCAGCCCCACAGCGGGGACAGCCACAAAAACAGAGGAGACCCCCTCCAGGCCAACCCTACGAGCTCAGGGTGGCCGCAGCAACGGGACAGGAGCGCTTTGGGGCTGTCCCTGTGGCCAGGGAGGTGATGGCTCACTCACCCACAGAACATGAGGATGTTGTAGAGCAGGGGGTCTTCGGGCAGGGGGACCATCTGCTGCAGGCACAGCTGCTCACAGCCCCCATTGAAGCCATCGGAGCAGTCCACGCCGACGTGACGGTCGTAGCAGCCCGTGCCATCCTTCATGGGGCTCAGCCCCGTCGGGCACTGGTGGGGTGGGGGAAGTAAGAGGTGGAAACCCCTGGGAAGAAATCTGTCTCTGGGGCTGAGGTGGAGGGCAGGGCTCTGGCATTGCTCTCCACTGGAAACTGCCGCCTGAGCAGTGCTCAGGGGCTGCGGGAGGGACAGCAGCAGCACCATCCACACCTGCAGATATTCCTCCTGCACCAAAGCCTCTCTGCAGCCCTCAGGAGTGCATCCCCTGAGGTGGGAGCGCTCCAAGCCATCCCCCACCAAGGCAACGTGCTGGTATCAACCCCACTCTCCAGCAACCCAGCTCCAGCGGCTGACAAAGCGGCGCTGCCCTTTCCAAACCCGCTGTCTGCCCCACACACACACAGCCTGTTCACCCCAAAGCCCAGCTCTGGTGACATTGCAGCAGTGCACCCCAGCCCCACAAACCCCCCGTTTTGGGGCAGAACAGCTGTGGTGGTGACAGGGCACACACGTGAGTGATGTGGAGCCTCCCACAGAGCCAACAAACAGATGGACTCACTGCCTCTCGTGTGTGTGTGTGTGTGTGTGCAGCAACAGGGATGCCAGCCCAAAAACATCCTCCTGCTTCAAAATCAACCTCCAAGTGACAGCAAGGGAGGAAGGATTCCCTTTCTGGCCCCCCCTTCCTTGCTCCACCAAGGGAGATGGGCGGGTCACGCACCACGCAGCCCGTCGAGTCCAGCTTGCGGTCCGAGATGCAGCGGAAGTTCTTGCTGCAGCCCCCGTTGTCCCGGGAGCAGTCACGGACGGGGCCAAAGGAGTCAAGGAGGACCTCCAGGCTGTCGAAGGAGGATGAGGTCATCAGCTCTTCCCTGCGAGGAGGGGGAAGAGGAGATGTGTCACTGCTTCAATGAGACGTTGTGGATGCATGCACGACCGTGGCCGCTGCGTGGGTTTTTCCAGAGCTCAGGCTTTCCTCGGATAGCAGCCAAGCTTTAAGAAGGATGCAGGAGCTACTGAGATGAGGAGGAACTCTGCCAAAGGCTCAGCTTTGCAGGCACTAAAGAGGAGCAGGTTAATGGTTGTACTAATCTCCACCTGCAAAACGTGGGATGGGGTTCCTGGGGTTTGCTGAAAACCCTCCTGAACTCCCTCACCCTGCCGTGGCACCTACCTGACCTCCACTGCATCCTCCATCACTGTCATGTCGGTCTTGCACTTGGCTGAGGGGTTGATGGCCAGCTCGGCCGGTGGGATGACGAAGCTCTTGCTCAGGGGCAGCCACATGCCCTCCCCCAAGGTGTAGGTGAACCTGCCAGGGAGAGCAGCAAAGGCTGGCACAGGGCAAAATGCTGAGCCTGGAACGCTGTCTCTGCCCAGAACCAAGCCCTGCTTGCCCTGCAGGGATGCCAGCCAAAACTAAGGTTTGTGGGCAGGGTAAAATAGAGTGGCTCCTCCAAATACACCCAATGATTCCCAAAAAATTGCATGTAACTTGAGTAACTTAAAAAAAAAAAAAAAGGCACTTTCATTTACTGTAGAAACCCTCCTTCAGAGCCTGAAACTCCCTCTCACCATGAACAGAGAGGAGGAACTGACTGCTGGCTATGCAGCACCCACATGAGTACTGCAGGGGGATTTTCCCAGCCATGCTCACATGTCCCCAGGAGGTGGCACAGGACAGCTGTGCTCAGCCCTGCCAGCTGGGCTACCTGCATGCCTGTGTGCCCTGAGTCGTGTCGAAGCCCCAAAACGTGCTGAGCAGCTTGCCTTCACCACTTACCGAAAGATCTTGTCAGAGGGCTGCTCGCCCAGCACCAAGTCAAAGCCACGCTGGAAGATGGTGTACGGCCAAGGCCTGGAAAAGAAACCCAGGAGCATCACACCAGCACCGTGTGCCCACTGCCTCTCACGGCCCAAAATGCTTCCCCTGCTTAGCCCCCCAACTCACATGCAGAAGGATCCTAGGGTAGGATGACTCAAACCAAGCCGGGACAACAGGATAAAATAGCCTCAGATCGGGTATCTTAATTTTGGGGTCCCTACAACATCAGATTCTCATCCCAGCCCCAACCTGCCAATAGGCCAGGGGTGTGTTGCATCTGTTATTTTGGGGTGCTGTGCACCCCAGCCATCCCCACATCCCTTCATGCTCGGTACCACCTGCCTGGTCCTGTTTTAGGGATTTGCATCACAGCTATTGAATTGCAAAAAGAAAACCAAACCACAGCTGGAGCCTCTCTCTGTGGGGCTTTTGCCAGGGAGCACGTCAAGTCTGGGACCGCAGCGTCACCACCTGGCTTACTACCCTTGTGTTTCACTGTTCCAGGAGGGGGGGCTTTGCAAAGTGGGCTGGAAGACAATGTGGAAGCTCAGAGCCAAGCAGGAGGCTGGAGAGCTGCTGGCCCCATCCCATCCATCCCTGTTGTTGCTGATAGCAAAGGGCCACTCAGATTTGGAGGCTGATACCTTTCAGTGGGACACCCATGGCCATGACACCTTTGGGACGTGAGCCCCCAGCAGCACAGCCCTGCTGGCAGACCATCACTTGCACAGTGAGACCCAGCCATGGTGGGCTTTGAATCAGGCCACATGAACCCCACTCCCAAACCCTAGAACTCCAAATCCCCTTCGCAAGAGCTCAGAGCTGGGGAGAGAAGATTCTTCTTTCCCACTGCATCACTGCTGCTAAAATTCAGAATGTCAGGTGCCAGTGACAAGCCCAGGGATTTTCTCTAGAGGCAATTACAGCTCTCCTTCACAAGCAGTTTAATTTCTAATCTGAAGTTATTTCAGCAAGAACAAAAATAATAATAATAATAATAAAAATATCCCGAGTGCAGGATTACAGCACGCCTTCTCATTTCTTCCTTGGGATACAATGCTGTTTTTCCTGTCTGGTCGGCTGGGAGCTGGGGATTACATTCAGCCCACAGATCAGATTGCCTTGAATGAGGTCAGCTTCATCCAGAAAGAGATGTGCTCCTTGTGTCTCGCTAGCACCTTGAATGCTGCACGCCCCCACCTTCCAGTGCTCCCGCAGATGGGTTTTATTCTCGTTTCTGAGGAGCACGTCGGGCCGGGAACAAAAGCAGAGGCTGTGCAGAAGTGAGGTATTGTTCCCCATCAAGTCGGGTGGAAAAGTGGCTGTGGAGAGCTGCCCCTGGCTTGCAGCAGAGCTCGGGGCTGGGGCAGGTGCTGCAGAAGCGCAGGGACTGCCAGACCTCTGCCTGGTGGCACATCTCTGAGCCCGTGCATGGCAGCACACCCAGGACGTGGAGCCAGTGTGTTGGACCTGGGAGACTGAAATCAGCACCCAGGCCATGTTGTGTCCACCCGGCATGCGATTTCCAAATGTGGCTAAAATCCTTGTAATCACAGAGTCCCAGAGTGGCCAGGGTTGAAAGGGACTTTAAAGATCATTTCATTCCACCACTCTGCCACCAGACCAGGTTCCTCCAAGCCCCATCCAGCCTGGCCTTGAACACTTCCAGGGATGGGGCAGCCACAGCTTCTCTGGGCAAGGCCCTGAGACGTCCTCCATCAGGAACCCCAGCTCAACAAGAGAGCCCATCCTCATCTCCAAGGAAGCTCTCCAGGAGCTCGGCACTGGTGTTTCCACCCACGCCCTCCTGCTGACTTGTGCCTTCTGCTGCAGAGGACAGGGCAGCATCTCCTCCCCCAGGCACACCTTACCTCCCCCACTGCTGCCTTTTGCCCCTGGTTGCCTCTGTCACTGTTTCACCTCCTCCTTCCTCTGTGTGTGTCCCCACAGGGACGTGTCCCTCCCCACGTGGGTGTCTCACTGCCCACATGGCACCTCACTGCTCTGGTTTGGGTTGTTCTTGGTGGCTATTTTGGTTGCATGGTCTTCAGAGATCACAAAGAAAAGTGGGGCTGATCAGCAGCTCTGCAGCTGATCAGGTTGCATTAAATGGGCCAGAAATGACAGCTCTCAGCTCCTTGCAAGCTTTGGTACTCAGACAGGCATCTGAAACAACAAAATGGGGGATTACCAGGGCACCTGAGAACCAGCAAAGTCCCCACACTCAGCCAAGCAAGTTCCCAAGGCCAAAGTGCTGCCAGTGCATCCCCAGGATGATCTTAAGCCTCCTGGCTTTTCTAGATGGACCATTACCTGGATGCTTTGCTCCACGCCTGGGCTTGAATGGAAGCTCACAAAACACCTGCTAAGCCCTGCAAACCTGGCACTGCTGGTGATGCTTTGAACCAGCTCAACAGGGCCCTGGCCATGCTTAAACTGCAGCCCCCAGGGGATGAGGCCAGACTGACTTCTAGTGTCAAGAACTGTGCTCCAGCTTGTCCTCACTGCCTGCAAAACTCTTCCAGACAAGATGGGTGGGACGAGGAATAATTCCAGCACTGGCAGGATGCTCCAGCCTGGAGCAGCTGGTTTGAGGGGAGCTGGCCAGAGGCTGGAGGGGCTGCAGGAGAGGGTCTTTGCAGAAGGCACAAGAAGTTGCTGCACGGGAGGGTGACTGAAATGTCCCTGGAGGAGAAAGTGGTTGGTTGTTACACGCTGGAATAGGTGACTTCACAGCTGGTTCCCTGACCTTCTGTGCTCTTCAGGGTTTCAACCAGTGTGCAGCACAAGGACGGCCATGCCATGGGTGAACAGAGCATCCCCACAGCTCCTGTGCCCCTCCTGCACCCCAGGACCCCAAAGTGGGGACCCACAAAGACCCAGAAGCACCCTGATGGTGGAAGAGCAGAGAGCAGATGTGACCGGAGCACCGAGTGACATCTCCAACGGGCAGTGCCCACTGCAGCTCCTGCCCAACTTCACTTTGCTTTGCCACAGCTTTGCTCGGGTTCCAGCTGAAGATGCCTCCCCCCTTCCCAGCCCACCCCGCTCCCGCCCTGCCATCCCTTGCAAGCAGCTCTTTATTAAAAATGCTAATGCCGGCACTTTCTCGCTGGGCTGCCCGTAAATCTGCGAGGAGAATGAGGCGGGAGGAGGAGGCGGACGGGTGGTTTGGTGAAAGGATCTGAAAGAACGAGGAGCTTTTTATCCGGCTGTCCTTCAGCTTGCAAAGCCAAGGCACGCAGCAGGGGATGGAGAGAGGCAAGAGAAGAAAAAAAAAAAGACAGAAAAAGGGGGGGGGGGGGGAACAAAAGAGGAAAAAAAAAAGACTTTAAGCAGGAAAAGTGCTGTCCTTGTCACTTCAGTGCGTCCCTCGGTTTTCTGTGGGGTGGGGAGTGGATGAGGAGTGGGGATGGGATAGGAGGAGCAGGCGCACTGCCAGGATGGGGATATCTGTGTGTGGAATGGGGAGGTGATGGGAAAGGAGGGGAGCTGGGTGAGCAGGGCGCAGGCTGACGCACTAATTCGGGTCCTGTCCTTGGAAAAAAAAACATCTGCAAGGCTGCGGGCAGGGGAGCAGGACTGGGGTGGGACAGATTGCCAACTGTTACAGCAGGATGAGAGCACCCAGCCTGACATGTTCACCGCATCTCCTTCAAATGCCTTAAAACCTCCCCAGGCCAGGGTGAAGCTGAAGTTGAAAGAACACATTGATAAAAGCTTCTTAAATGCAGAGCACCTTAAATCTCAGCGGGGGAGGCTGAAAAGGGCACCCAGGGAATGTGGGGAAAGGAAAGCCATATGTGAGATGGATCTAAGGGCTGGGATGAAAAAGTACAAATGCAGGCAGGTAAACAGTTTACTAACTAAAGACAGAATGAGCCGATTTGATTTTCAGCCAAGTTACACCACAAAAACAAAACCCCACACAAATTCGGTTTGATGAGCAAAGGTGAAGCAGGGCAGGTAGGGTTGCTAGAAACTGCATCCTACTCAGGAAACATTAGAGTGAGAGCCAAAAAGCAGCTAATTAACAATGCATTTCAAAGTAGGGAGACAGACTGTGAGCGCACAAACAGCACCAGACAGATTTGTTTAAAACAAATGAAGAGCAGCACACACACACCCCAAAAAAAAAAAAAAAAAAAAAGGCAGCTGATCAAATGTATCTGCGACCCATGATCAAAAAGATCTGAGTGCTTGAAAAACTGAAGAAGATTCAGGGTCCGGACATGTTGGGTAAAAGATGCAGCGCGGAGGCGCGGATCTCAGTCTGGTACCCAAAATACACACAACACAAAAAGCTTCTCACTGCCATCACCAACGAAGTACAAAGAAGAGCTCGCCTTCATGAGCAAAATTAGATGCTACTGAGTGAACAGACACCGAGTCAACTTGTCATCACTGTAAATAAAAACAAAGCAACGGCAAAACTATCTAAACCAAAGGCTTGAAATGAGTTTTCAGATACAAAGGCCACCCGGGGAGAACAGAAGGGGTCGTATCCAGAATACATCACTCCCAAGTTTGCCAAGGGATTTGGCAAATCCTGCTTTGCTGACCAAGCACCAATGTGGCTTCTCTGGGGACTGACCTGTGGCAGCAGCACATCACTCCAATATTGGAGGGTTCAGAGCATATTAGACAAACAGTGCTCAGAAATGTTTCAGGCAGAGTTGATCTCACTTTGGAATGAGGGGAGAGAGCAGAAGATTTGCAGACATCTCTTTCAGGTGATCCTGTGGGCCACCTGCTTGGGCTGGAGCTGGGAGTTAGCTGATGAGCCCAACAAAAGACAGCACGGCTGCTCAACCTCCACCCCCAAAAAACATAAATGCCAGCTTACAGCTACAAGTTATTCAGTTAAACAGGCTCTGTCAAGGTGGTTCTGCTAGGCTAAAGAGACTTCACCGCAGCCATGACCTTGTAGAGGCCAAAGGTTCATGTAAAAGAGACCTCCAGGCACAGCTGTGCTGAGCAGCACCTGGACATCAGGAACAGAGAGCAGAACAGGAAAAAGACTCTGATTAAACACCAAGCTGCCCTCGGCATCACGATGCTTAGTGTGAACGTGCTTTCAAGAGCCCCTAAAAATAGTGGAAGCTGCAGGTAGGGATGGGGAAGTGTGGTTTCAGCTGCTGCCATTCCACGAAACAAAAATCTGACAAGTTCAAGGAAGAAACACAAAGTGACCCTGGTTTCAAGTGGCTTGAAGGATGGTGACACTGCAGCGTTGGAGCTTTCTTGAGAGGCCAGAAAAGGGCAGGACTTTGACAGCCCCACCATGGTCTAGGGCTGTGTTGCACCTTGAGAAAAAAGAGAACTGCCAGGTTTCTCTGCCCAAAACAGAAAAATATTTTGGAAATGCTGCAGATAATTTGTCATAGTCAACTCTGGTATATAAGAAGAAACACAAGACAAGATGTACCCTATCCAGGTATGAATCCTGCAGGAGAAAAGGCAGAGAGAAGGCTCCCGTGGGAGCATCAGGTTGGAGACAGGTCCAAAAAAGCAGCCCCAAATCCCCCAGAGGAACAGAGGAGGTTCTGAGCACACCAAAGCTGGGTCAGGAGATGCAAACAGGTCCAGGGGACTTCAGGAATGTATCGGTCCTTCTTGCTTTTGGCTTCTCTCCTGCTTGTTAACATCTGTATTTTTTCCCAATTTATCTGAAAGCAGCAACTTTTTCTTCACTTTGCCTTAAGAAAGTGAAGCAGCTAAATCAGGAGAAAGTTGGAGAAGAGCAGTGTAAGCATGGAAGGAAAGTGTGAAGCTGCAGACCCACACCCAGGAGCAAAGGAACAGCAGAGGGTCAGGAAGCAAACGTTTCTCCACAGAGCTTATCCATTTTTATTACTAGCCTCGATGGACAAAGTCATTTGCCAGTTTGCTTTTTGCGAGGTGGTGGGCCCAACACACGGCTCTGGTGGAGGCAGAGGCTGGCACTGAAGCCATGTGTGGTCAGGGGTGGCTGTGGGCTCTTTCCAGCCCACTGTGGGACACTCCTAAACACAACACATCCCAAAACAGGCAAATCCCTGGCAGGGGAATAACCCCCCCTGCACCCCAGCCCATGGCACAGAGGAGCTGGGGACTTCCCTCTTGGGCACTGGCCCCTGGGGACAAACAGGGTGTTGGGATGCACAGGACAGAGAGCACCCAGGATCTTATTAGCATAAGAGATTTGATAATCAGGATGCCCTGGCAGGAGCAAACAGAGCTGTGAAGAGTTAATCAAGATAGCTGAAGATTGGATCGAGGCTTGCTGGAAGGAGAAAATCACATCAACCTCTGCAAGCAAGAGATGCTTGTAAAATGTATAAGTTTGTTAACCCAATCTTGTAGTAGAAAACTATTAATCCTCCTAGAATACTATATAAACGTGCGTAGTCCACAATAAATTCAGATTCTGACCACGAGTCAGTCTCTCCATCTCTCTTCATTGCCAAGAACAAGGAGCTGTATTTCTGCCTGTGTTTTCCTACCCCAGCAGTGGTTCCTTGCAGAGGTTTGGGGACCATGACCACAGCACGTGCCCAGCATGGGGATAAGCATCGCCCTGCCCCAGGGCACCCAGAGCAACAACCTGTCTGACACGACTGCTGCTCCACGCTGCGTTTAGTTGCTAAATTGTCTTTAAATTATACACAACAGAGAGGGGGCTGGAGATGGAGCAGCAGTGCTCTCCCCAGGGCCCCAGTTCAAAGGGACACAGCGGGGCTGGCTGGTGCCCACAGGCCCCCACCGCTGCCATCCCCCAGCACGGCAACGCGGCAGGGGAGACGCCGAGCCCAGCCTTTGATGATTTTTCTCTTCCCACTGTGAAGACTAATAACTTCAGAGAGGGCATCCTGACATGTGCAGGGCCACCACCAATCCAGCTGCGGCATAATGAGATAAGGGGGGAGAAAAAAAGGTTTGGAGTTGCTGGTGGGACCTCTGAATTTGGGGGTGTCTTGGCTTTCTGCACACCACCTCCAGCCATTCCTGGGAGACCCCAGCTGCACAGCACACACCCATGAGTGTTGAGGGACAGATGGAGCACCCCCTTGGGGGTCAAAGAGAGATGGGAGCTTTTGGAATCCACCACCTAATTGCTGCTGAACCACCAGAAGAGTTTCCTTCGGCATCTCCAGGTGTGTAAAGCTTGGAGCAGATGGTGACTCCTCTATTCCCTCAGCCACAGCATCAAAGCATCTAATTTTCCCAGTTTTCCATGGGGAGCTCAGCCTGAGCTCAGCCCTCCTCTGATGCCTCACACACCCAAAACAAGAGCCCCACAAAGCACAGGATGCCCAAGATAGCGCACACAAGGGCGGGAGGAACAACCTCGACCTTCTCCAGAGGGTATTTAAAATATCACAGTGGCCTCTTCCACATCATTCCTGATTATTTCAAGGAACACAAATCCTCGCCTCCTGCAGACCTGCTGCAGAGCCCAGCCATACACTGACCTTACAATTCACAGAGGTGTCCCTGACTCTGCCCTCCCAAAAGCCATCCCAGCCCTACTCTGCTGCTGTGGACGCCCAGCAGCTCGGGCAAGGACCCTCCGAGCCCGGGCACTCACCCCTGGTTCGTCCCCCACTCGTTGCGGATGCAGAGGTGCTTGTGCACAGGGTCCTTCATGTAACCTTCATAGCAGAGGCATTCCCCTGTGGAGACAGGGACACGAGGGACATGGGGGAGCACGCGTGGGAAGGCTCTCCATGTGCTTCCCTGCCCAGCGCAGCCTGCAGCCGCCCCAGGACACCCGGCAGCTGCACATTGCACACGGAGAGGGTGAGGAAGCACCTTCCCACCACAGCCAGGCTGAGGAGGCAGGCAGAGGTGAGCTCACAAACCCACCCCAGCCTCAGGAACACTCACCAGTCTCGGGGTCACACTGGTGCTCGCAGGGGTCGAGCAGGCGCCGGGCGCAGAGGTCCAGGGCCCAGGGGCCGCTGGAGTTTTGCTGGGAGAAGAGGACGACCTGTGCTGGGTTCAGCCAGTCGCTGGCGTCCAGCTGGCTCCCCTCCAGCAGGATGAACCGGCTTCCTGCCACCGAGACAAGGGCTGTCAGTGACAGCAACCCTCCACCCCACGATGGACCCCTGCACCCCATAATGGACCCCATAATGGACCCCTCCATCCCGTGATGGTTCCCCCCCATCCTGTGATGGGTCTCTCCTTCCCCTGCCCATTCACTCCGTCCTGAGAAAGAACCCTCTGTCCCACAACAGACCCCTCTGCTCCACGAGGAATTCTCTGTCCTGTGCCCATCCTGTCTGCCCTATGACAGCCCCCTCATCCCATACCTGTCTTCTCTATCCCACGACAGCTCCCTCCATCCTGTGCCTCTCCCCTTTGTCCCACAGCAGCCATCTCCATTCCACAGCACCCCTCTGCTTGGTCCCACACTGAGGCCTGGTCCCTCTGTCCCACCATGTCCTTCACCCTGTGATGGTCCATTTAATCCCACACCCATTCCTTTCCAACCCACAACAGTCTCCTTGGCCCTGTGTCCATCCCCTCCATCCTGTGTCCCACAGCAGCCATCTCCACCCTGTCTCTTCTGTCCTGTGCCATCCCTTGCTCCCAACACAGTACTCTCCATCTCACACCCCTCCCCTCTGTCATGGACCCACCTCCTCCATCCCATAACAGCCACCTCTGTCTTCCACCCATCCCCTCTGTCCTGTGCCCATTCCCTCTGTCCCGCACTGGTGCCCTCCATCCGTACCTGTCCCCTCTCTGTCCTGCCCCCACCCTGTCCATCATTCCCCCCTCTCCTCCATTACACCTTACAGAGTGGGGCAGGAAGAAATGGGGAAGGCCACGGGGTGCTCACCATCGGCAATCAGGTGCTCAGGGACATGGAGCGTGATCTTGACAACAAGGGGACAGTTCATGTGGGAAGAGCACACCAGGCTGATGACACAGCTCGTCACACTGATGAGGGTCAGCGTGGTCTTGTTCACGGGGCTTCGGGGGGACCCCACTGCAAAACAGGGGAGCACGGTCAAACCTGACACCTGCAGGACCCAGGAACACCTTCAGCTGCAACCAGTGGACCTCAGGATGCAGAGACCCTGCCCAGCCCCCCTGAAAATCCAGCATCAATTGAATCAAATGGAATCACTTTGGACTTTGAAGAGCATGAAGCAGCCTTTGCCGTGGGACTCTCTACCCCTCTCTGCTGCTGTGACCAAGATCTTCCTGATCCCCCAGAGCCCTGGCTCTCCCACGCCCTGCACTGCAGCACGCTGAGAACTTTGCAGCAGCAGAGCTTTAAAGCAGAGCAGAGATATTGAGGGCAAAAAAGGTAAATGCAGTACGCTGGTTTTCCCCACTCCTTCTTGGCACTTCACTCAGGTTAATTTTGTCATGACAACAGACTCATGGATGCCTTTGAAAAACCAATAAGAGAACCCAAACCACTCAGGGCATGCAGGTGTTTGACTTTAAATCTTTCAGCTAAAGAAGCTGAGTGGAAAAAAAACTGTCTGGAGACAAAGCCTGAATCAGCCTCCCAGCACCAGCTAAAGGAGATGGCTCCCAGTCTCGCCACTCCCAGAGAGACAAGGCATCACCCAGCAAATGAGGCTCAGCGAGGGAAAACAGACACTAACTTTCCTCTTGGGAAGAGGAAACCTCCCAAGGGGATGGTGCAGGGCAGTGGGGCAAGACTCCTGCCTGGGGACTGAGGCTGTCCCCATCCTCTGGTGCACGTACAGCTGGTGTGTGCACAGTGCTGAGCAGTGGCAGGGGAATGCACGGGCCAGCCTTTGGAGCGTGTTACTCATTAATATACACCAGTGCCCGGCAGAAGCCTCCAGCAAAACATCAGAATACATTTCATCCTCTGCTGAGAAGCTCCACCGGAGAGCAGCAGCAGCCTGCTGTGAAGCAGGGACTGGTGCCTGCCTGCGGCAGCTGGGATTGCACTTGGGTTTCCATCTTTTTGCCAATGCAAAGTCTCCAAACCCAGAGAAGCAACAGCAAATGAGGCAAGAGGGGCCCTGGCTCGTCACCCACCTCGGCTGCGCCTCCGGCTCCGCGAGGGGTCCGTGTAGAAGGTCAGCTGGGGATCGGTGTCTGCCTCTGTCCCTGAGTCCCCCTCGGGGTTGAGAAATGCTGAGCCAGCTGCAGGGGACACTGAGTGTAGTCATGGAGGGGTTGGCACCGTGCCACCCCAAACCTTGGCATCCTACACCACCCTTCAGGGAAAGCCTTGCACTAAAGACCAGAAGCCTCATCTGCCAGGTGCAGCAGGGAGGGCATCTGCTCCCCTTCCCGCCACACACAGCCAGACCCATCCCCTGCCGTGGGTTACCTTGCAGCTTTTCCCCGTGGCTGTGCCAATATCCTGAAGTATTTACTGGGGCAAACACCAATCTACATCTTTGTAACCAACCAGCCCAACATCATTTGCATCCTCGCAGGCACCACATTTTCTCTTTCTCCGCACCAGACCCTCTTTTCCATGCTCTTGCCCAGCTCTGGTCCTACTTCTCCATCCCAGGAGAGGGTGGGTTGCTGGAATGTGGGTGGGTGGAAGCCCAAGGCACCCCATCCACCCTGGGGACCGCCCTACCTCGCGCCTTGTTGTTGATGCGCTTGCGCTGGCTGCTGGAGGTGTGGGACAGCAGCGTGGCCTGCTGGTGGTTCGAGTCCACGGGGCTGGTGGCAATGATGTTGTCCTTGTACTTGTTCATCAGGGACAGCTTGGCGTTATCGCTCCCTGAGCAGGAAGAATCGAAGGCAAAATATTTCAGGGATAAAGATTTTTTTAAAGGGAGGGAGGTGAGAGAAAGGTTTCCTTGGGTGCATCTCTAGAGCATCTTGAGGTGATCAAGGTGCTGAAGCCAATAAGCTGAGTTGCCCCCAATGCACACTCAAATCCTGAAGAGGACTGGCACCTCCACCAAACTAGTCAAAGGCTGAGATTTAACACTCAGCCTCTCAGGGCACCTCTTCGTATGCAGGAGAGCTTTAGGGACGGCACCATCATCCTCCCAAACTATGGCTCAGTTGACAAAGCTCTAGTTGGATGGCTCAGTTAGTGATGTGGCCAAAGAACAGGTTTGGTACGAGCCCCAAAGAATCCCTGCTGGTGATCAGAAGGCAGTGTTAGCTCTGCCTCATACTGATGGCAAGTAAAATTTTGCCACTAAAAACCTCAGCTGGAGAAGACACCAGAAATCTGGGGATACGGAAGGGAAGTCTGGGGGTCACAACGGGATAGGACGGAGGGAACCCCATTCTGGATCTCTGTCAGGCCATGGAAACCACAAAGCTGCACTGTCCCAGCCATGTCCCACTCAGCAGGGACTGCTCTCAACTGGCTGCGAGGTCTCCCAGCCTTCAGGGCACCACTAACACCTCTCACCCAACGCAAACCCAGAGAAACAGGGAAAGCGCTCACGGGAAAACACGCGTACGGAACTGCAGAGAGAAGACAAGCCAGAAAGGACCCAGCCCAGCCCACGCCCACCTGGCGTGAGGTCCATGCCAGCCTTCTCATTGCAGCCCTGCAGCGAGTCCAGCGTGCGGGTGACCTGGCTGGCGAAGTCCTCGCCGCCGTTCATGCACTCGCGCTGGAGGTGGTGCCGCAGGTCGGTGATGTCGTACTCGTAGCCGTCCAGGATGGGCGTCTCGCGGATGCTGAGCGTCCCGCTGGAGTTGTGGCCCTGCACGCGGGCGTTGCGCAGGCTCTCCCGCCCGTGGCCCCCGATCAGCACCGAGGGGATGTAGTGGATCTCGTTGGCCGCCTCGGCGCTGGCACTCTTCTGCGGCTGCGGCACCCGGCGCCGCTTGCACCACCGCCGGCGGGTGTAGAGGATCATCACCAGGCAGAGGATGGAGAGCAGCAGGGCGATCATCCCTCCCTGCGGGCGCAGGCATCAGCAGGGTGTAGAGGCAAAAAGACAGTTAGAGAGGAGTTCTCTGTTACGGGCACGCAGCAGCCTGCCCGTGAGAAAGTGAGAACATCCGCACACGCTCAATCAAAACAATACAAGCGGACCCGTGAGAACTTCAGCATCAACATGCAGCAAGGATTATAAACGTCAGATTAACAATCTGCACCTGCAGTCTTAGAATGCGTGTTCACTGGTGATTGGTTTAGAATAATTGTTTGTACCACACAGCCGATGGTGTTAGGGGGTTAAAACAGTAGCCCATGAAATATCACCTGGGTGCTGGACATGCTATAAATATTAGTCCTTTTTCAACAAACCAGAGATTACTGCCTTCCGATCAAACTGGAGCCTATGTCGATTTGTCCATTACAACAGCGACATCGGGATCAGCCGGGCACCCCCTGGGACACAGACACCTCAGGGAGGCTCCAGGGTGGCCAAAGCAATGATCAATGATCACCAAGTCTGCAGGCACCAAGGGCTCCCAGCTGGAGCGTGCCCCGGGCTGGACCGGTTTTGAAGCGGCCACTGAGGCATGAAAAAGCAGCATTTAAAGCTAAGCATGTTTTGTTTCACTCTCCTGCCTTTGAAAACAGAGATCAGCTTTATTCCAGGCAAACGCTCCTACGGGCAGCTTCTTCTGACCCATTTCCAACCGGTTTCAGTGCTGCCACTCTCAATCTTGGGAGACTTTTCCCAGGGTATCCGGCAGAAATTGCAGCACGGATTAAAAGAGATCGAGGCTTGAGACAGGCAGGTGACTGAAATGTTGTTTGGGGAACATCTTGGGGAAAAGAGGCTGAAAAAGCTCCTGTCCCACAGGGACGGACTCCAAAACTGCAGCTAGCCCTGCCATCCTGCCACCGTCCCCAGGATCACCCTCCTGCAAAACATCACTGTACACAAACAGAGGGCGGTGAGATGAAAGCCCCAAACCGGCCCTTTGCGCACAATCTGCCAGGAATAATAACAATAATAACAATGAAAAGTACGCGGAGCCAGCTAAGAGCTCAGAGTCCCTCCACAGCTACGGTCTCCCTCCTCTTTTCTATGCAACAGGTGATCTTGAGAAAATAAAATAATAGTAATAACCTGCTCCATTAGGACAAAACATTAAGGGAGTTATTGAATGAGAAGCTGGAGAGGCAGCTGGAAAAGGAAGTTTGATGGCCATTACAGTTTAACCCACTTTCATTTCCAGAATAAGGGAGCTGTGATGCACCCTCCCAGCCTCCTTCCCAACTTTCTTTAAAAACAAAAAAGAAAAAAAAGAAAGAAAGAAAGAAAGAGGAAACAAACTCTGCAGCAGTCCTGCAGAAGTGGGGGGGCTGGCTGGCATCTCTCTGGCCAGGAACCTATAGCCAGGAGTTTGGAAAATCTTGCTGAGGCTGAAAACAGGCCCTGGATCATAGAAATCATAGAATTTTACAATGGTTTGGATTGGAAGGGGCCTTAAAATTCATTCCTACCCCCATGCCAAAGGCAGGGACACCTTCCACTAGACCAGATTGTTCCAAGCCCCGTCCAACCTGGCCTTGAACAGTTCCAGGGATGGGGCAGCCACAGCTTCTCTGTGCAACCTGTGCCAGGGTCTCACCACCCACACAAGGAAGAATTTCTTCCCAATATCTAATCTACTCTGTATCAGTCTAATTCCATCACTACATGCCTTTGTATAAAATGGCTGGTTTAGTCATGCAGAACTTTTAGTGGCAAAGTGGGAGCCTAATTCTGTATCATGCTCCAACCCCTATGAGTTCCTGTGATCCATAAATAACTGGGGACCATCCCCATCCCCACCAGAAATGGCCTCCTCTGTCACGGCTCTCCATCACCCTAGAGAAAGTCCTCCTGCAGATGGTGTGATGAGCAGGAAGGAGGAATACCAGGGCATTCCTGGCTTTCCTTCACCCTCTGTATGTACATGAAATCCCCCAAACACCAGCTAGCTATGCCTGTGCTGGTGAACAGGAGAGGCCAAGCTGGAGCTCGAATCTGGTAGATGCTCATTTTTTTCAGACAGTGGCTGTGGGCTCACAAAAGAGACTTGTTATTTCATTGAGAATTAATTTCTTCTGCCCCCAGTAGTCTGAGAGCTCAAATTATCCCTGAGAAAAGCAGCCTGTGGACTCTTGAGATTTCAAGAGGTTCTGAGAGGAGGATGAAAGCCAGAGCTGAAGTCTCCCCCACCCACTGCCTGTTGGAGAGGGTCAGACCACCACCTCATACCCCTGTTTTCCCTCCACAGGAGCAGAGAAATGCTGTTCTATCTCATTCCCCCCAAGCCAGCATCCACGTGATGGCTGTGAGAGGAGCCCTGCTCTGTGGGAGCGCTCCTCACCTGCTCCACGAGCGGACCTTGGTCACGAGGGATGCAATCCCTCCCTCACACTTCTTCTCTTGGCAACCACACAGCAAAGAAAGAAAACCAGCCTTGAGAACGCCACGTGATCCTGACTCCTGGCACCAAAGCCAGCCTCTATTTGTCAGGGAGTAAGGATGCTGTCGGAGCGGAGCTGAGCGTGGTGGGGGGAAAAGGGCAGAGGAGGACTCAACCTGCATTTGCACATTTTGGTGTGACAGCAGTGAGTTGCAGACATCCTTTCCATTAGCTCAATAACAAGCCTTGATCCAGGCACCTCTGCCTTGATCTTGGGATATTCATTGCCCAAGAAGACCAAGACCACGGCAGGGCCAGCCTCTCCAGAGGTGAGGCACCCTCTTAGGAGCAGCTGGGAATGGACAGTAAAATAGAGATAATGGTGCAAGATGGTTTTGGGACTGGCTTTGCAAACAATTTTTTTCCTTCAGATTAACCAAGCACAATTGATGGAGGAGAAACCTGGCCCGGGGCTGCAATCTGGAAGAGCAATTGAAGCCCTTATTAGGGCAGACACCAGTGAACAGCCTGTTTGCAGCCTCAGCAACATGTTGTCTCCGGCTAATTATCTTCCAGTGGCACAAAAATTGTAGGATTCTTCAAAATTTTTCCAAACTAACAAGAAAAAACAATCAGCACACCACAGACCTTCCCCCAGCATACAGATCTCTCCTTCCTCTGCCATCACAACCACGCCTCTGTGTAGCTGGGTGGAGGAGCATTGCTGTGCACACATGGGATGCTCCTGCTGTGAAGCCGTGGCCACGGGGCTGCCACGGTGATAAAAAGTGGTGGTGACAGGGCCTGGTGGCACTGTGACACCTGCTGTGCATCAGGGCAGAGGGCAGCAGGCACCAGGCACCGGGCAAAGGGCTCCTGACAAGCCAGTGTGAGTTAACCCTGGGTTAACGTGGCTGGGACCTTCAAAGCACAGAACCCCCGGGGACGAAGGCACCCAGCAAACATATTTTCAAGGTGATGCAAACGAAGGGGCAGGTTTAAAGCAGCCTGTTAAGGCACTCAGCATTCACCACTCAGAGAGGTGCCCAGAGCATCCTAACCACCCCGAAGGTGAGCATGGTTCCCCACCCCAGGGCAGCTGGAGCCAGATGGGGGAAATAAATGGCTTTTCAAAAGCCACTCTATTTTCTACAGGCTTCTGGGCAGCTAACGAGGGGCTGCCTTCCCATCACATACCATGACAGAGATGTGGAGGATCCTCAGCTCCTCCTCTGCCGACTCAGTCTGGGGTTCCTCTGTGGGCTCGAAGCCGGGCAGGTTGGGGGCCCCGTCTTGGTGGTGGATGTGGAAGAGCAAGGTGCCATTCTCCAGCCACTGCTGCCGCCAGCGCACCAGGGGGATGTCATCCGTGTTGCCTGAGATCTCTGCAAGAGCAAAGCTGGTCAAGGGGGAAACGTGGAGCAGAGGGTTGATGGGAGATGTTCACCTCTTCCCAAAAAAATGGCTGGAGGGACCAAAGGATACACACCCTCCAGCCGCCTCCTGCCAGCACCGTGGCTGTCCCTACAAAAATCACAGCCTGAAGGGCTAGAGCAGAGTAAAACCATATTTCTGGGTATAATCCAGATCTGGGCCTCTCCAAAAACTCAGTTGTGGTGCAGGGAAAGGGCACTTACTGACAGCAGTAACTCAGCAGAATCCATCCAGCTCCAATTTGGACAGGTTTTACCCACACACTCCATATTAAACACAGCTTCAGACATCGGGAGCACAGGATACAGGACAACTTCTCAGCACATTGGGACCCCAGCACAAATTACTGCAGACAAAATATTTCCCATCCTTTGTGAACAGTGAAACGTGAACGCGGCTGCGATTTCAGAGGTTTTCAGTTCTCAACCATTTTTTACAGCTCTCCACCCAGGGCTCAGCCCAGTGACCTGCAGAGGTACCTGCAGCTTCTGCCCAATCAACCCCATTTTCCCTAAATCCCTTTAATTTCAGAGTTTGGGGCAGTGAGACAGATGGACACAGCTGGGCTGTGCTGTCATGGCATTAGAGGACACCCAGGCAGGAAGAGCAGCTGAGGACAGGGACATGACACATGCTCTAGGACACTAAACACCAAATCAAACCAAATTCACCTGGCTGGCTCCAAAATTTCAGGGATATCCTACAGCTGGGTCCCAGCCAGGGACAAGGTAACACCAGCACGTCGCTAGGAGAGGTGGGCACTGCTTTAATCACTGCCTCCCCCTCAGAGCAGATCGACTTGATCACCATCGCACACCACCTCGATCTCAGCCATCAGCTCCAGCCTGCCATTTGCCTCTTAGCTATCTTTAGTGAAAACAGCAGATTTTGTTGGGGTGACCACGAAAAACACGACGAACTTCCCACTGAAGCACAGCTTTCTCTCCTCTCTCTGCCCCACTGAAGGCAGTGGGAAAGAGCCCGTCTCACTTTGCAAATTATCATCTTTATTTTGCTTGTTTCATGCTGCCTTCAAGTGAAAACTGGAATTCAATTACAGTGCTGAAAAACAACATTTTAAATTTGCTGTTAATTAATTTCATTAGGCTGCCTTCAGTGAGCTGGCTGCCAGGGGAGGCAGGGAGGGC
>WEKY01048751.1:207064-218913 GCA_013390045.1 Picathartes gymnocephalus | reverse complement strand
GGGGGGGGGGGGGGCAAAATCTGCATCAGGAACCAGGTTCATCCTCCCAAACTGATTTGATTAATCAAAAGAAACATTAGCCACAGCGAGTGAATTGGCAGATTGTTTGTGCTCAGCACGGGCCGTGTTTCCGTGCACTTGGAGTGTCCCGAGCACAGGGATGCTGCTGAACACTGCATGATGGGAAGCAAAACTGAGAGTTAAGTCACCAGGAAGCCAGGAGCACTTTCGAAATTCCCTCTAAGTGCTGAGCTGTGCGTTTAGGGACACAGATGATCCCTTTTGAAAAGCCGGTCCTGGGAGCCGGGAGGATTTGAAGCAGCTGATCTCCTCCTCTCCCACACGGTCTTTATTCATGGACTGAGAGGGGGAAACAAGCTTGCCCGCTTCCCCAACTCCCCACGGCTTCTCAACTCCGAATGAACCAGCTCAAATGGAAGAAAACACTCTCCCTGCACCTGCCTGCTAACGTGAAATTAGGAGTAATTAAGGCGAGAGCTTTTATGCACAACGGGAGCTCGGCGTACTGACATTTGGAAAAAATGTAAATACCAGCATTTGCTCCATTGTAAAGAGGGAAAATAATAGATACTAAGTATGTGACATTGTGACATTTAGCAAGCTAGAGTTAGAGATGTTTTCCCCCTGATCTGACATATCATTGTAAAAGCAGCACCCTTCGGCTCATTAATATTTGAGGAGAAATCCTTGATAGGAGTTATTTAAATGATTAATAGATTATAGTAAATTTAAGCCTTAAAATAGGTTGTCATAATTTCAACTTTATTTAAACGGGCCTATTTTTTAAAAGAAAAATATATTGCAATAAAAAACGGATTCTTGTTTCAGAAGAGCACAACGCAGCCACCGAGCCTGAGCACGGTACCCTCTTTCACCAGACACCTCGGCACGACCCTGCAGCTGCACTGCACACAAGGCACAAGTACAAGAGACGAAGGAAGACACCCCAGAAATCAATTGCCATCACCCCAAATGGGCAGGCTCTGAGCCCTCCATCACGCTGCAGGGCAAGGCTGCTCCACCACCTCTGCCCCGGCAAAGGCTCTTGAGGCAGTGCCTGCAGGAGGGAGCTTCATCCTCGGACCTTCTCCTCCTTTCCTCAAGTGTCTCGACAACACATCAGCTGCCTCTATCCTACTCCACTTCCACTTGAAAAAATTACACATATAAATGCTTCCCTGCATCTGCAAAGCTCTCTTGGAGGTTTGGTTTCAGCAAGACCAAGACAACACCAAGACCAAGCTTCCTCCCTAACACAGCATCTTTCTGCTCTCTCTTCTCCCAGTCCAACGGATTTTGCTTTTCCCTTTGTGTTGCTCTCCAAGCAGACATCTCACCACGTGGTGGGAGATGCTACAGTGACCCATGCAGCCAACTGGGATGATTTATCTGGATGTCATAGGGCTCTGCTGTGGAGCTGGCAGGTGCCAACCCTGCTGACCACTTTGTACAGCGGGGCCAGGATGTCCCAGAGGAGGCAGAGAAGTGGGCAGAAAGCCAAAAATAATAAAAAATATAAAAGGGCAGTGGGGAGAGGATAATTTCAAGTTCAAAGTTTGAAAGATATTGATGAAAAGCCTCGTCCCTGCATGGCTTTCATTAAGGCCTGGGATAGGAAGCCATTAGCACTAGTATTAACTTCTTGCACCTCTGTTAAAAAATAGCCTGTCGGAGTCAGAGGTTAATAACAGTAGGAGGCCACTAATTAGGCTGTGCCACATACACCTGGTATCAAACGTGGCCCAGGTCCTTCATATCTGCAGGAGCAGCAGCCTCCAAAGGTCCCAGCTGATGCTTTCAACATCAGGGCCGTGGCTGCTCCCCTCCCAGACCATCTGTGAGGGGAGGCAGCGGGGAAAGGAAGGTTCCAGGAAGGAGCAGTTTGAGGAGAGGACAAAAGACCAGACTGAAGGTGCTGCAGGTGTGTGGATTTATACCTGCTTCTTTCTTGACTACCCCAAACGGCCTCATTTCCCTTGGGGCAGCTGTCCCACACAAAGGAAACTCAGTCCTTCTGGAGGCAACACCTCTGCACGTTGTGATTTTGGGAGGCAACAGCTCTGGCATAGCCCAATTCTGCATCTGAGCTGGTGCAACATCAAAACCACGGCCCGTGAGCCTGGTGCTGACCTGCACCTATTCCCTTGTCCTCATCCCCCCATCGAGACCTGGCATGATGGCACACAAGGAGAACAACTCTCCTTAAAAGCTCACATCAGCATTTTGATGAAAAACAATTTTCCTCTCCATTTGGAAGCGTTTTGCACTAATAGATGCCTCCAATAAGTCAAACGAACTCTGCCATAATGCTGGTCTCCACAGACTCATTTCTTACAGCCCAGCACAGATTTTGACTTGGACTTGTATTTCCTCGTTAACATTTAAACCTGCCTTATTTTCCATCCGGAACCTGACTGTGTTTTTATTTAAGTTCCCCATTAGCTAAGGCTTTTGCTCCATGCCTAGAACACACACATCCTTTACAGGGCTCAAACTCAGCTAAATCAAGCCTTGCACTCCTCCGAGGGTCTCCAATGTCTGAAGTGGCTCAGGAGACCTTCCCACCACGAGTCACTCACTCTCTCTGTTGGGACCTCAAGCCTCGATTTCTACCAATTCAGATGTCAAAACACTTATCTTGATACTTAACTCACTTATACTTCCAGGGTTTTAGTGACAGATCATTCATGGGATAATATCCACATTTTTATGGGCCTGTTTAAAAGATTCACATTCATCACTGACTATCCATATTTCATTTGCGTTTTTTCCTGTCTCCAGTCTCAGGTAGGAAAACCAGCTCATTCTGTAGGTCATTTTGCCTTTTCATGACAATCCAGCTCTTCCATACCAGCAAACATAAACCTCACTGTATATATTACTGCTTCACGGGAGAGGGACCCTGGGGGAAAATCTCCAAAGGACTCATAGGTATGGGAGAACGTAAAGGTTCAAGGAAAAGGCAGCGGTGGTCTCCCTGGAGCCACTGGCAGCTAACCAGGTTTCTCCTTGGAATGCAGGGTGCCTTTGCTTTTGGGAAGGTCACCAAGGAGTTACATTTCAAAGCTGGAGGCACGCTTTAGCCTTGAACTAGGTTTTTTTGTCCCGAATATGCCAGAGCCCTGACCCGCCCCTTTCTTGAACAACAAACCCCCCGTCAACTCTGGGAGTTGACGCCGAGCTGCACAACTGTTTTCAGAGCAAAAGGACACTGATTCATCATTAGTGAGCCTGAGTGGAGCGGGTTTGCTCTGCAGCTGCTGACTTTAGGACGTGGCAGCCCCCAGCGCCCTGCTCTTCCCCGCGAGCCCAAGGACGTGCCCAGCCACACCTGTGACATCCCCTCCAAGGTTATTTTTCCATCGCGTTTGTCAATTTTGACCTAAAGCTGGGGGAAAAACGACAAGCAGATCGGGACGTTCACTGGTGTGTGATTTTCACTCGTGTCTTGTTACTTTGGTCCCATCTGCTGTAACTGTGAACTGCAAAGGAAATGTGGGAAGAGAGGCAAATCCACCTCCTGGACCAACGCCCGGGTGACACGGTCACGTTCAAAAGAACCCAAATGCCCACCCGTGACAGGGAGCAAAAGCAAAATAAAGAGAATGTGTGACTACACTTCCAAGATGCCGTGCTGATATAAAAACCCCAGAAAGGACCACATCTGTAGTTGATATCTCACCCTGTAAAGCTGTCACATCACCTCTTCCAGAAGGAAATTCAGGTCTCCGTGGAAAGAGTCCAAATGATGGAGAGGCTCCCAATCAACCATGGAAAATTACTGCCCTGGCTAAATTGTCTCCCAGCAAACCAGTGAGAAGGAGGGCACAAACCCCTCAGCTCAGATGTTGCTCACCTACGAACTGCAAAACTCCACCAACACAACCACTACTGCTCCAGAAGGGCGAAAAACTCAAGAAGAAAACCCTGCCAGAGTAACCCCCAGTTTCTTATAAAAGCTCTTGCACATCAAGGAAATTAAAGACCAGTAAACTCTGCTTGTGCCCTGGACACTTTGTCAGAGCGACCGGCAGGTGCATCAGTAAATATGGGTCACCCAACACTGCAAGCCAGCAGATAAGGGTGATCCAGTTTGACAGACCCGTTTCAAAGAGCTCTCGTCAAAGTCCACCCTCAAAGTTTCCCAAAGCACCAAAGTGGCGCTGGGATAAGAAGGAAAGTCGTCTTGAAGCCCACCAGGTGGGGGAGGAGTAAGGGTTTAGTTTGAAAGGAGGTTACCAAGAAGCCCCACGGGGATCTTTGTCAGGACCTCGGCTGCTCAGAAGCACTCTGGGAGGGGAGGCGAATGACAAAGTTGGTCACCACAGCTAAATTTAGCCTTCTCAGAGCTAAAGCTGAGAAGTGCAGGAGGAAAGCGGGCAAGGAAGTGGGCAGGTGAAGCTCAACCTTGGTGAAAGCAAGCTGATCTGGAATCCTGCAAGTGATATTCAGGTCAACCATCTCGAAACGGAGGAGGCAGAGCCTGGAAGGTTTGGAGGAGGGGTACAAGCAAGACAAGATGTTGCAAATGGCTTTGTGAAGAGGAGAAACCAACTGTGTTAGGACTCCTCGGCAAAGGAAACAAACAACAGAGTGAGGACATGACAAAAGCCTATAAAACCATCAGGCCCGTGGAGCAGCGGGAAAGGCAATGGTTATTCACCATTTCTCACTTTGAAAGGATTCACGTGTGTGAAAACTAACAAAAGGTTCTTCTTCGTCGCCCATAAAGTACGAAAGCACTGCGAAAGGTACTGAATTCAGGAAAGACAGAGCCACCAGAAGCTATTGAGCCAGAGAGCCCAGAGGCACACCCTAGGTTGAGAGATCCCTGTGGCACAGACCTGGGCGGCAGGGAAAGGACCACATATAGCTATGCTGTGGTTTTAACTCTTTTTTTTCTCAATTATCAGTGCTGACCAAAGATGCCAAGGGACAACAACCCACTACCCCCACACTGCCCCGTTTCTTGGGATTTAAAAGTGACTGCAAAGCCAGCTCTGTGTTACCCAGGCCACCATTCAAGGATGCATCCCGCATCTACATTTCCCTTTGGAAGTGGTTGAGACCCTCTGCTTCCCCTGGCACAGGAGGAGGGGGTACCCCAGGGCAGCTCAGAGCCTCTTAACACCCAGCCAGAACCTCCCCCTTTCCAAATCCCAGCCTCCCATGCTGTCAGAACCTACAGACCCAAGATGCTTGCCAAGATTCCCTTCAGCTTTCCAAGCAGAGGGCTATTTATATCCATCATGGAGTGGCAGGGGAGGTAATGGCTGGCCACTCCAGCCCATCTGCCAGGCACTTAGCAAGACATCGGAGCATCTCGTACAGGGGAGGTCAGGCAGGGGTGGTGGGGCCAGGGGGGACGTGGGGGGGATGCTCTACATGGGCTGCACCTCAAGGGGGAACTTCAGCTCGCTGTTACACACTCATCTGTGTAAGTGCTCACTGTGCCGAGGCCAGGAGGTCAGGAAAATTAGATGTTATTTTGGCATTTCTGTGCTCAGCACGGGGAACAAGCGCAGCTACTTGTTCCTCATCTTCCTGGGGGGGAGAGCCACGACCTGTTGGTTTTCTGAGACATGGGATGGCCCTCCCAGGCAGTGAAACAGGACCAAAATAACCCTGTCTGCTCTCCAATCCACGGCAAGGCCGATAGCTTTTCCAAGAGGTGATCCTCCTCTTCCTTGCCCTGGAAGGAACAATTCTGGTCTCAGAGGAAGGGATGGAGAAGGCAGGCACAGGCTGCTGCCAACTGCATCCTAACATCATAAACTCCTCGGTGCTTAGGAGCTCTTACATGATTTCCAGCTCCATTTTCAAGTTAGTGGGGAGGTTTTGAAAGATGAAAAAGGGAGAAGGAGAAGAAGAAAAAAAAAAGAAGGAAGAAAGATGTAGAAGGGGAAAAAGTTAACCGTGCATCTCGAATTTATCACTCTTGAAAGAAGAGCTTGTCAAGACGGCCAGAGACCAGCCAGTGCACAGTGATCAATGGGAAGACTTTTGGGTCTAGTCAAGCTTGTTTGAGATTTACAGGAACTGAATAGAGGCATAAATCTGTCGCCGCCTGATGAAAATGGAGGTAATTAAATTTGCAGGTGTATATAATTGTCATATTGATGATCTGTATAAATCAGCGGAGCCAGCAGAGGCACAAAGCACGCGCTGGGCACAGAGGAGCTCTTTGCCCACCTGCCTGGCCAGGAGACAGGGCTGGTGGGTGCAGGACACAGCCCTGGGGCACCCAGCTCACCCACACGGCTCTGCCCATCACTGCAGCCATCACCACAACCACCTCCTCCTCCTCCTCCTCCTCCTCCTCCTCCTCCTCCTCCTCAAGAGATTTTCTCCAACTGCCCCCACAGGCAACAAAAGCAGCAGGACCCTCCATCCTTCTCAGTTACCTGCAGCCTCATCCTGGCTGCTACAAAATCTCCTGTGACTGCAGGAGGGTGAAGGCAGGGCCAAAAGGATTGAGGAACCTGACCGTGGACATAGTGGGGGGTTCTTTGCAGCTGCTTTGAAGCTCTGAGCCCAGGTGCGAGTGGGGCACTGACTTGATCTTCTAACAACACTTTTTTTTTTTTTTTTTTTCCAAAACAGGGGCTGATATAATCCTCATATCTTTGTTATNTTTAATAATTTTTTTTAACCTTTGTTATTTTGGGAACTTTGAAGCCCTAAGCTGCTCCGAGGCAGCTGCCTTTGTAGGGAGCACAGAGTGGGGATGTGAAAGAGGGAGAGAAGCAGGGAGGGATAAAAAAACGATGCTTCACAGCTGAGGTCTGCAATAGTTCCTTCACAGTTTCTCCTACACCCCAACAAACCCACCCTGAGAGGCACCTGGGGCTCTACGGGAAATCTGGATGCAAAACGACCACGGTGCCTTCCACTTCTCCAACACTGTGAAACAGAGAAACCTCAGAGACCTTTGCAGAGACCTGCACACAAAACCTCCTCCCCCCGTCCCAATGTCCCAGGGGGACGTGCCTGAGTGCCCAGGGTGGGTGCAGAGCATCCCCTCCAGCCACCACAGCCCAGCCCTGCTCGGTGCCTTGGGCATTCATTTCCTCCTGCCCTGCCACCAAGCCTGAATGGGCTACCTGGAAGCAGAGCCTAGACAGGAGTAAGGGAATAAAGGTGGATATTTATTTGAAAGCTTTCAAAGGCACACCCTGGGGAGCCACAGGCTGCCACTGCACCCAAGATGGACCCCCAAGACGGACGACCAGTCACGAGTTCTTGACACAGTTATAGGTTTTGGTCCATTGGCATATCAACATAAATTTGCCAATTAAAACTTTAGCTACTGATGTAATTCTCCCCAGCTTTTCCCCCCCTTTCTTTAGATGTTTGTTTACACATTCTGGGCCTAGGACAGTCCAAGAGTCCTTGGAGAACAGGCCTGGAGAGGTTTCTTATGTCTGTCATAGCCTGAGAGAGCAGCAGCTCACAGGTTACAAGGCACTTCAGGGTTACACACTGAGTACTACAGGATCTGAAAAATACGAAAGTTAAAATCCATGGCATCACTGGAACACGAGGGAAGGCTTTCCTGCCATCTCCACCAGCCAAGGCCCTTCACACGTGTGCACGGGCCGGCTTCGCTTCCCACGCTGAGCTCCACATACGTGCGGCAACTGGATAATTAAAAATTAAGGAAGAGCTTCTGCATTGCAGTCCGAATTATGTAACACTGCTCTTGAGTTTCAGCACCCATCAGCTTTAGTGCCCTCCCACAGCAGCACGGCCCTGCCTGTATTCCCCTGCCTGACTTTGCAGGTAGGGCTCGCATCCTCGGCAGGGAAGTGGAAATCCCAATGGCACAGCCACAGGCAGAACGTTCCCTTGCGTTTGCATGGGGAAAAAAAAAAAAAGAAGGAAAATCTACTTATTCTCTTGGTCCAGTGCTGAAATTGGAGATGGCCAGAAAAAAGGGGATGGAGTCAGGGTGCTTCAGCCCAGCCAAGTGCAAAAGAGTCACCCTGGCCAGGACAGCACTCCTGATCATGACCAGGGAGTTTCTAAGCGAGGGGCTGCTGTCTCTTACTCCTGCACCAGAGAAGCAGCAGCACATTTGAGCAAACAAGCAGCAAAGAAAATCGAATCAAGGTGAGTAATCAGCTGCATTTTCAGTATCTCAAAGAGCAAGGAGCCCTGTTGGACTCTGAGCACCAGTAACTGCAAACTCCTGCATTTACAGCCACATCTCTGCCTTAACCCTGCCAGTTCTGGCTGTTGCTGAGTCCAGGGCTCAAGGAGCCAGCCTGCCACTTCCTCCGGGCATCTCCTCCCTTTCTTGGCCAGAAACCCACTGACAACTCAGCCATGTCCCTCGCAGTGCTATTCCCAGGCCCTGGATGCTGCCACCTGGTGTGAAAGCAGCCGTTAATTCCTGCTGTGATTCACTCCAAAGGGCACTTCACGGGGCTCCAAGAAGCCCAGTGGCCAGTGGCTCTGTCATCACTGTTCCTGATGCCCCTCAGCTTCTGTGTGGCTCCTGCAGTTATTTGCTACCTCCTGGCACTGTGCCTCTCCTCCCTCCTCGTGGTGCTTCCTTTCCTGCCCTCCCTCCATCACCCTGGTGCTTCCCCATTGCTGGCACGGTGGTTTCACATCCACACTGCCCTTCATCCCCCAGAATGTGAAAGCTGGGCAGACCCAGGCCTGAGCTTTAATTACAAGGAGGTCAGATCCAGCCCAGGCTGCCCCTGCCGCCACCATCCCGTGGGGAGACGAGGGATGTGCAGGACACTCCTCTCTCCCAGTTTGTGCCACGGCAGGAATGGACTGGGGGGGGCTTGCTGGGGCTGAGCCTGAGTCCTCCAGCTGTTAACCAGAGACGTGCCTTACTCTGCAAGCACAGAAAGGTGGAAACATGACAATAAAAGCTGTGAAAGCCAGCCCAAGCCCGAGGTTGACTCCCCTCCCACCATCCATGGAGGGGGCTGAGCTATTTCTCCTGCTCACCAGGAGCACGGCACAGACAGAAGAGAGCAGCTCCTGCTGAAACACTAATAAAACTGGTTTCATTTTTTCCCTGGAAGGATATTTCGGGCACTGCCTCGCTTGCAGACGCTTGGACGCACATCTCAGGCCTCTGAAGCTGCACCTTGGCATGAGCTGGGATGAGATCCTTGCAGCTCCCTGCTTATGGGCCAGCAGAGACATTTGTGATTCCCCCCAGATTCCCAGGCCATACGTGTCATGTCTGCAAAGACAAACTCCTGGCTTGCCCCCTTGGCCAGCAGGAAACTCCATGGCAGCAGGACAGCTCTCCTCGCTGCTCCTCTCCAGAGCTCTCCCACAGAGGCAAAAGACAGAGCCCAGCTGTTTCTGGCTCAGCAATTCGGGAAAGGTTGGGAGGCACTGGGATGGCAGAACAGCTCTGCACTGGCACAGCCACCACGGGGAAAGCAGTGCCCCGGGGAGCTTGGGGCCAGCCCAGGGCGGAGGGAGGCTCTCCAGTCCAAACAGGAGGTTCCCCAGAGGCTGCAGACCCTGGGGACATCATTAGGGGAGCAAATGGGCTGTGAGCACAGCAGCAATTTACAGATCCTGCAGCCACTGCTGCACAGGAGAGGCTGGCAAGAAAATCTGGGGGTGGGATCCCCCCCCCTGCCGAGCATCCCCCTTCCCTTCAGAAGGCAGCCAGCTTGCCTGACCCACACGGGAGCCTCCCTGCCATGCTGCTGCCCTTCTCGCAGGACAAAGGGCACCGCCTCCTCCTGCCACCCTCACAAGGACAAGCCCCGTGCTGAGGCACCCGTCCTCATGCTGGAGCTGCAATCTGGGGTGCTTTTCTGTATCCTCCCCGCTCCTGCCGTGCCCTGAACCCTTCACTCACACCCTCCCCTCCCAAGCACTCCATGCACGGCTCTAGGGAGGGTGTTTTAATCCTTAAGCCACCTCTTCTAAAAAAACTACCCTGCTTCTTCCTCCGTGTCGGAGCAACCCCGTTAGAGGAGGGCACTTGGCGGCTGCAGGGCAGCGGCACTGGGAGGTACCAGGTTCCAGCCCAGGAAGCTGGTTCCCAGCACAGTACCCTCGCTCTCTCACTCCCCTTGGGATGCCAAATTAATTGCCTTGTCTCCCGGAGCTTTTAGCTGGAACAAATAAAAGAAAAAGCGGGGGGTGGGGGTTTGCCAAAACCTATAATAAGGTCTACAGTTCCTCTGAGCTACAAGGGCTGCTTTAAATTTCGGAGGTTTTCTTTCTTTTTTTTTTTTTTCATTTGAAGGAGGTTTCCATGGTAACTGTCTCCCATCACACTAGAGCCTGTCCCGGGGATATTTCGGGGTTGCTAATATCTGCCTTCCCAGGCAGCCACTGTGTTGTGACGGTGACATCGCAGCTGGGATTTTCTGGCAGCGGAGGAGGGCAGGGGATGCAGGAGGGAGGAAAAGGAGGTGCCACTCCCAAAAAACCAAGGTCAAGATCCTGGCTTGTACACATCAGGCAGGCCTCCATCCCAAAGGGCTCTGGCAAACAGGCTATGGTTTAGCTTGCACCACTGACCTGATTTGGGAAGCACTCACAAGGCAGTACAGCCCTCACCGGGCCAAGCAGAGGTGGCGTGTCCAAGTGAGAGCGTGGGCACAGTCTTCTTGGCACCTTCTGCCACCTTCTCCTGCCCTTAGGGAGAAATTCCTCCCCATGAGGGTGGGGAGGCCCTGGCACAGGGTGCTCAGAGAAGCTGTGGCTGCCCCTGGATCCCTGGCAGTGCCCAAGGCCAGGCTGGATGGGGCATGGAGCAACCGGGGACAGTGGAAGGTGTCCCTGCCCATGGCAGGGGGTGGAACGGGATGAGCATTAAGGTTCCTTCCAAGCCAAACCATTCCAGGGTTCTGGGATTCTCCAATTTCTTTCCTCCACCAGGTGAGTTTTCAGCTGGATCAGCTCCGTGCAGGAGCAAAGCCAGCTCTCTGCATCCCCAGGCTGCTTGCTCTGCTATGCTCGTTAGTCATCCTAATTACTGAGATGGCCAGGAAAGGGGCTGTGTCCCCTCTTGCATGGGGGCTGTGGACCCCAAACTTCTTTGGCCCACGTGCCACCGCCAGCTAGAGGATCCTTTACTTCCCTTTGGTTATATAATGTTTAAAAAAGCCCCTGCCCAGCTCCCAGTGGATCTCAGGCTCTGCAGGCAGGAACCACGGAGGGAAGGGGCTCAGAGCCCTTCCTCAGCCCATCACCAGCCAAGGAGACCCCGCAGCAAAGCAAAGTGTGGGGTCAGCTTAACCACATCCCACGCCGGGCTCCGAGGAGCCCAGCAGCAGGTGAGCATCCATGCCAAGGAAAACAGGATCAGAAATACCAGCACAGCCCACGGGAGCAGGGCGCTCTCTCCTCCGGCTGATTTCTCAGCAAAAGTGGGACAGACAGAACCTGGCAATCAAAAATCTTCCCTTATCTAGAAAAATCCCCCAGCTGCTGTTTGGGGTGAGCCACCGGCCACAGCTGCAGAGACACCAGAGCCCAGCAATTTGGAAGTGAAAGGACAACCAGTCTTAAATGACAGAGCTGTCATCATCCAGGCACTGCCTTAATCCCACCAGGCAAAAATTCCTTCATTTGAAGGGCTGCTCTGCAGCAAGGCTCCAAGAGAGATGACTTCAGTCTCTGTTTAGCTGGCTAAGCAACCATGAAAAAAAATAAAACACAACAGAATGTAAAATTAAACAGAATGAAACAAAACAGAATAGCATGGACTAGCACAGAAGAGCATAGAAGAGTTTAAAATAAAATATTAAAATAAAATAAAATAATATAGGATAAAAATAAAATAAAATAAAATAAAAATAAAAATAAAATAAAATAAAATAAAATAG
>WEKY01048751.1:173925-199350 GCA_013390045.1 Picathartes gymnocephalus | reverse complement strand
AGCGGGCAGGTACCACCCCCACACCCCCCCGCCCAGAACTCCAAAATCCCAGACTTCAAAAATCCCAGGGCAAATCCCAGACGTCCAAAATCCCACGAGACGTCATGGAACCCAAAGCCCCAGAAGAAATCACTGACCTCCAAAGCCCCAGAAGAAGTCACAGACCTCCAAAATCCCAGGAGAAGTCATGGACCCCAAAACCCCAGAAGAAGTCACAGACCTCCAAATCTCCCAAGCCCATGTCTTAAATATATCTATCATTGTATGGGTGCATGTCTGTACACACACACACATATATATATATATGTGTGTGTGTGTGTATATATGTATGGAGTGTAAGGGCAACCCCAAACCTGCTGGATTTGGATCTTTCTGCTGGATCTGGATGCTTTTTATTTAGGTGAGCACAAAGCAGCACTGACAGCTTGTCTGACAGCCACACCTTCCCGCAGACACCTGTGGTCCCCACCGCAGCCAAAATCTCCTGATGGTTCTCTTCTTCCACTGTGGGGGAAATGCCCAGTCCTCATCCCAGCAGGAATACGTGGCCATGGTCTGCTGGTGTGCTGAGACTCTCCTGATGGCAGACAACTCTGGAGCAGGGTGTAGAGGCATCACAGAGCTCCCATCCCACAGCTCCACTCCATCTCCTCACGGGGACACAGCCCCATCCCACCTGGCACCTCCAAAGAAAACCTCACACCGCAGATACTCGCAATTCTTTGTAGTTTCCTTTTGCAGCGCTCTCTACCTCCCCTCGTGAGGGTTTCCCTAAATTCCTTCTCCTTCATGTGTGCCAACTGTGAAGCTTAACATGCCCCGGGTCGGCATCAAGTGGGAACAGCACTGTGCCCCACACACCCCAAGCAATGAGTGCTTTTCCCCAGACTGGTCTGTGTTTTTAACCCCCTTTATTTTTAACTTCCATGACTCTTTGGGCAGGAAGAACTATGGTCACCAGAAATTACCCATTTTCAACAACCAGAGTAAAGCACTGAACTAAACCAGGGGGGATGTAGTGGGGTGTGTTTCGGCAGTGCTGTCTCCATGTGGCACCAGCTGGCTCAGGATCAGGAGAAATCAGGGAAAATCAGAAAAAAAACCCCAAACAAACCAGAAAACTAAATGGGGAAAACTGGGGAAAGAAAATCAGGAAAAAATAAGGGAAAATGAGCAGCGGTGTTTTGTAGGATGTGCCCCTCCTTTTGTGCTCCTTTTGGGGAGCACAGGGAAATCCCATTGGATGACCTCCCCAAGGCCCTTTCACTGCTCTTCTTTCACAAGGGGACACAAACTCATTAAAAGGAGCTTTTTAATTCTGAAAAATAAAAAACAAAAGGTGCAATTGCATTATTTAGAGGGTGTCTCTCTTTCTACCCTCCCATTTGGAAATGGGATGCACCCCCAGGAGCGATGCCCCTGGAATGCCTAAGGACGCGTGAAGAGGAGCAAGGAAGGGGTTTGGTGGGAGGTGTGAAGAACACAGATGGATAAGTAGAACACATATTAAAAAAAAAAAACAGCCGAGAACAGTAAATCTGGTGTCACCGACGGCGTCCCCCCTGCTGCGCACTGGGAACGACCGGCACACGAGGTTGCCCAGAGAACATGTGAATGTGGATCCCCGGAACTGTTCGACGCCAGGTTGGACGGGGCTTGGACCAGCGTGCTCTGGTGGAAGGTGTCCCTGCCCATGATGATCTCCGGGGCCCCGTCCGACCCCAGCATTCCCGGATCCCGGACACCCCGGGGCTCGCTGACCGCGGCTCGGTGCCGGCCCCGCCGGGAGGAGAGCGCGCCGCGCCCCGCCCCTCCCCTCCCCGCCCGGCCAATGGGAACGCGCGGGGCTGCGGGCGGTGCCTCTGATTGGCTGCTGCCGCTGCATATATTATCGGCGCGGCGCGGCGGCCCCGCGGAGCGCGGCGGAGCCGGCGGGAGCTGCCGCGGCTGAGGGCGGCTGAGGGCAGCCCGGGATGGTGGCGGAGCCGCCGCGGGCCGCCCGCACATGGCGCGGCCCGGAGGCGGTGACGGGGCAGCGCCCGGGGCCGCTGAGCCGGAGCGGATCCGAGCAGGGCGCCAAGGAGATGCGGCCGGTGCCCTGCCGGCGCTGATTTGGAGCCTGGGGTGAGTCTGTGGGGTCGCGGGGAGGAGTTGGGGGACGGGGTTTGAGCCGGGTCCCGCCGGTGGTGGGGTGGGGAAGGAGCGGTGCGGGGGCAGCGGCGGCCTCGCAAAGGCGGAGATCGCGGGTACCAGCGCCGGCTCGCTCGGTGACCTTGGTCAAGTTGTGTCCCCGCTCCGGGCTCGCTTCGCAGCCTCCCCGGCGAGCTCGGGTGTAGGGGAAGGCACCGAGTCCTTCCCGGGCGGGAGCCACCCCTGCGCGGCGCCCGACAGGTGAGGGGCGACTGCGACCGGCCCGGTGGGACCGGCTGCTGGAGGGCTACCGGGAGAAACGGGATGTCCGGGATGCTGGGAGCCGCCGCTGCGTCCTGAGTGCGCCGCTCGGTGTGAAATGCCGGTGTGAGACACCCCGCGCCCGCGGGGACCGGGGGAGATGCCCCCGCAAATGTTAAAGCACGCGTTTCTCCGATGGGCACCGATCAATCGATAGCCTGTGGGGAATCGCCCGTTCCCCGCATCGCAGGGCCCCGCTCCACCACCCGGAGCATCGCGTCGAGCGTGACCCGTCGGGAGATGTTCTCTCGCCTCGGGCGCCCACCCGGCACAGCACCTGCAGCTCCGGGAGCCGAGGGTCCCCGCTGCCAGGCTCCGTTCCCTCCCCTAGACATTCATCTTTTCAGTAAGAAACAAAACTCTGTGTCTTTAAAGCACTGGAGAGCATCAGCTGTGGGCGCAGCGACGCTCAGCCTGCCCTGTCCCTCCCCAGGGGACCCGCGTGTGGCTGCCCTGGAGCGGCCGTGGAGGGTCCCAGAGTGTCCCCGCTGTGGTCCCGGGGCCGGGCGCGCTGAGCCTGGGCACTGCGGGGCCAGGTGGGACCTGCCGGCAGATGTCAGTGTCCCCTCTCTGTCAGCAGCCAGGAGGGTCCCTGGCGGCCCCGGAGGTGTTGCAAGGAGGCCCCTGCACTTTTTCCGAAGCGGAGCTGTCTTTGGTGGCCGTTCAGTGGCAGTTTGGAGACCTGGGGAGCAGCAGGGTGCTGGAAAGGGGAGTGGCCCCACTGTGACACCCCAGGGGAGGGCTCCCTCTCTCTGCCCAGCACCAGCCACCCACCTCCTTATTTATCCTGCTAACACTGAGCTACAGTTGTGCATCAGTGCCCATCCATGGCACTTGTCACCCGTGTGAAGGGCAGCAGTATTCTGCACCCTGCACTGCCCCCAGCTCCTGCATGAGGCTGGTACTGGGCATGCAGGATCTGTTAGGGGGAAGGAGCCATCCTCTCTGGGAAGGAGGCTGCAGGGCTGCTGTCTTTCCCTGGCCCCTTGTGTGCAGGGTTGTTCTTCTCCCCCATCCCCTCGTGTGCAGGGATGCTCTTCCCTGGTCCCAGAGATCCATCTGCAGGGATTCTTTGGGCTGAGAGATCAGCGCAAGGTGGGGAAGCCGGAGCTGCTGTAGCTGTCACTGTGCTGGAGGGGGGGAATTGTGTTTTGCACATTGCTTTATTTAAGAGGCTTTTTGCCTGTAGGTGTGAAAGTCTCGGGTGTGCAAAGCCAGAGGGCAGAACACATGGCACTGGTGCAACTCACTCCCCTGACAGCGGCCCAGGCTTCAACTCATTTGATGTCTTATGCAAATCCTTGGCTCCCTGAGTCCTGGGATTTTCTGCTATTTTCCTTTACTCTCATCTTCAAGTGTCTTGCTCTTGAGGATGTGAAGAAAAGCTAATAAAAGGAACCCAAGTCATTGAGTCCTACAGGTTTTCTAACAGGTCTCATGAGCTGAGAGGAGGGCAGCGACTTAGAGTGCCTCGGCTGAGCAGGCTACAGAGGGTGGCTTGCGGGGAGCCCAGCGAGAATCTGTTCACAGCCACCGTCGTGATCTTCAGCAGCGTGGCTCCGGCAGGACGGAAGGCTCCGAGGTGGCTGTCCCCACGCCCGCCGCCTGGAGCCGTGTCTCCGAGGCTGGCTGCCAGCACCCTGCCGTGCCCACTTTGCCAGCGATTACGGCGCTGCTGTCCCTCCGGCGGTGCCGGCTTCGCGCTCTTAATTACCCCGGCAGATCAATGAGGCCCTGGCGCTTCCTTGGGAGCGTGTGGATACGAGCCCGGCGCTGCAGCTCCTTGCAAACCACAGTCGAGCTGGGGCAGGGGGCAGAGAAGACAGCACAGGCAGGGCTGGCTGCAGGGGAGCTGGGTCCCATGAAGCCCCAGGCAAGACTGGTGGCTCCGGAGCAATGGGAGCATCCTGCAAAAACTGAGCCCTTTGGGATTGTCTGTCCTGAGGTGTGCAGCTGGCAGAGCAAGAGGTGGCCTGGGAGCCTGCATGAATTCATAGATAGACAAGGCTCAGCTGGGTCAATCCACTTCAGACGCTAAACTGCACTTAGCCTTTGCCCAGGCTCTTTTAAGTGGCCTTAATTTGATAAAGCTTTTCCATGTTTAATGAGAAGGTGACTCAGTCGCTAGGTTTGATGTTTGTTCCCACTAAGAGGCATCCCCAGGGTGCTGGAGACCCCTCACCATCGCTCCTGCACAGATGCACCTTTGCTCCCACTGTGCCCCCAGGACCAGCCCCTGTGACTGGGCACATCCCACAGCTCTGCCACCAACTGGGACCCTGTCCCTGCCATAGGCAGTGGGGTTTGCTTTTGCTCTGGGCTCAGCGTGTACAGAGGTAGTTCCAGAGTCCATCTGGAATCTTCCTGTGCTTCCCAATGGCACCTGGCAAACACCACTGCCCCTCTCCACAGTGCACGCTTCCCAGTTTCTGTATCTCGAGATCTGCTCCTGCAGCATGAAAGGGCACAAATCAATGTTAATGTCCCTAACAATTAGCTAACGTCTTAATTATCGAACTCAGCCTGATTAGTGGTGGAGCACGTGGCTCTGGAGATGCCGTCAGCATGGGAGCAAGCGGGACCTCGGCATAACTCCGATGTTGTGCTGAGGATGTTGCTGCTGTCACTGTCAGCTCCGAGGGCAGGAGAGAGAGGCTTTTGCAGCCCACCTGAGCACCCCCATCCCCATCTCACATCCCTCCTCCGCAGAGGAGACCCCACTGCCATCCCCAGGGTGGAGGGTGCCTCTGGAAATTGCCACCAGCTCTTTTTAAGATGTAGCTCGTGACAAGTGACACTGATAGCCATGCATCAACCATCACTGGAGGAGCACCAGGGTGTTCTGCTGCAGGCAACAGGGACACAGTGGGCTGCAAGAAGCTCAGGAGGCCATGAAGGAGGTTGTGGTCCTAGGAAAATTTCCCAAGAGTATTTGCTTTGGCACTCTTCTTCTGTTGCCTCAGGGTTTTTATAGAAGGGGGAAGAGGAGAAAAAAAAAATTAACAAGCTGGAAGTTTTCCAACTTTTGTGATGCAAAACCCTAAATCAAAAGAAAGAAGAAAAAAAGAGTTGTCAGATGCTTCTCATCAAATCTTCATTTTTTTGGATCAAGAAAAAGTGATTAGAAAGTTGTTTCCAGCTCTAGTAGTAAGGTCAAGGGGGTTACTTGTTTCTAAAGAATTTTGCCCTCCCCAGCATCCCAGGAGGATGCTGGTGTGAGCATGTGGAGGTGCACCCTGAAAAGCATTGCCCCAACCCCACAGAGCAGCAGTGCAGCCCCCCTTCCCCTCAAATCAGAGCCAGTTCCCCCCCAGCTGTAGGGACTGAGCACTGTACAGAGCTGTGGCAATATCTGCACATATTTATTTCCTATAACTCCTGATCGATAGGAGGGAATAAATTATCCCAGCTGGCAGTGGTGCAGGAAAGCTGCTCCATGGGGATAAGCTGCTGCATAGCTCCGTGCAGCCCCCACACAGGCTCTCCTTGCCCATTCCTGCCTGACTTGGGACTTCCAGCTCCTGTTGGCAAGGATGCTGGAGTGCGTCAGCACCCGTCCCCAGGCAGGAGCCTCCCTCGGAGGTGCCGGCACACACAGTGTAAATGAGAGGGACGTGTGAATAAAAGCTCACTTAGCAAGGCTGGAAACTTTGCTTCATGTCAGGAGGGAATCTTCACTGGTTTTGCACCAGTTTGCCCCAGCCAAGTGCTGGAAATATCAAATCCTCTTTTTGTGGATCTGTAGTCAAACATGAAGTAGCCACAGGGAAATATCCCATGCTCGGCCTCAAATCTCAGAACGAGCTCCCCAGGGAAGACATCAGAGCAGGCTGAAATGGTTTCTAGCTGGTCTAGGGACCACAGCCTAAGGCAAAAGATGGTCCAAAGTAGCCATAAATCCATCCTCATGATGGTGAGCGAGATGTCTGCTGCCTTAGTTGTGGTGCTGTGGTGGGAGAGGGGATTTGCAGGGGAAGGACAGCATGGGAAGCCCCTTTTGGCAAAGGCACATGGAGATGCCCCCCTGGGTGGTAATGGCAAGGAACTGGTTAGTGCTGGGGGGAAGCAGTTAACATCTGGGATGGTTTGATGGAAAAGACAGTGCTCTGCCTGGTGTGTCCCACCCCAAAAAAATCCCCTCTGTGCTTTGAATCAAAGGAAGGATACTCCCGTCCGTGTCCTTCTGACTTGCACCAGGAGAGCCTCAGGGATGGTGGTGAGGTGACTGGTGCAAAACCATCCCTACCAGTCCGTGGTGGTGTGAAGCGGTGATGGATGAGGCCAATGTCCCATGGCACTTGTGGAAAAGCATCCCTTTTAACCACTTAAAATCCCCTTTAATATCCCCTGTCAGACCCAGGCTGTTACAGACCCGAGTGGAGGGAGCGGGGAGAGGGACACAGCCAGGGAGCAGCCCCTGCCCAGCCCCACCTCAGCTGGAGGTGGGTCAGGAGCCACTTAAAATCCATGGATGATGACAGGGGATGAGGAGATAGGGTGTGCCAAGCCTGTTCATGAGGCAACAGGCAGAGTCCCAGTGCACCAGATATTTAAACAAGGTATTTTGCTGTCACAGCCATATTTAATGCTACAAGCAGTGTGTTTCCATGGGCAGGGTTTAGAAAGATGCTGTTCAAGGATGCTTTACCCTCGGCTTCTCAGCTGAGATCCAGAGAGCTGCTTTCCTCCTTGCTGTGTGGGAAAGGGATCAAATCACGGAGGGTTTAGCCTATGGTCAGTATCTAAACAATCCATGGGGTTTTCTGCCAGACCCTGGCTCCCACCATTCTCTCCTGGGCATGGCAGCTGCTCCTGGGTCAGCACAGCAGCAGGACCCCTGGCTGCAGGCAGCATGGACCTGGGGGGGTTTAATATTGAGCTTTGAGGATCCCTTTGGTCCCCAGGCCACATCAATTTTTAATTGTGCTGGCAGATATTCCTGGGGAGGGGAGCAAGGGGCAGGTGGGTTTCAGGCAGACTCTGCATCCCGTCTGCCTGGCTCCCCTCGGCCCAGCGTTGGGTGCAGGCAGGGAGGATTACGGGGCAGCCAAAGCGCCTCAGCTGCTCACCCATCACCCACACATGGCAGCACACGAGCAGCTCCAGGAGCCTCTGGCATCGGGTCCTGCCACATTTTGGGGGTGACAGATGCCCCCTCCAACACTCGAGGCACAGGGTGAGGAAACCAGCCTGGCATTGCCCATCCCCCACCCCAGCATGGGGGCTGATGGTTTGGGGCAGGATTTGGTCACATTGTGGCCGTGACTGGGCTGTTAGGTGGCTGCCTGCCAGGCTGGGAGAAACCAGGGTGACATGTGAAAAATGGAACAGAATAAACCCTGCCTGCTGCTCCTGCCCACCCCACTGCCCTGGCATCCCAGCGTGGTGATGCGAAAGTCTCAGCTTTTGTTTAAAATTCACAGGGCCTCAGCCTCGAGGGCTGAGCGAGAAGCTGAGAAAATGTAATCAAAGGGCACCCTTAAGGGTTTAAAAATAGAAGAGAGGGAGAAAAAAAAATTTAAAAACATATTATTACATGTTAAAACATGATGATTCATCCAGCAAAGCCCTGTTTTGGAGAATGCAGGGTTAGTATTCGCTCAGCAGGGATGGGCATTTGTGCTCCAGGCCCCCACCAGCCTCCTTCTCTGGAATAAAAACCATGTTCCCTGGCAGAACTGCAGCGATGGGATCCCTGTTTTGAGGCAAACAGCTGTCATTGCCTCACAGCACACCTTGCCTTGGACAGACCTTGCAGCTTCCCATCTCCCACTTTCACTGGCAAATTCAGGCCCTGGCCTTGTGGTTGCTGCTCCCAGAAAAGCTCCATCTTTACTTTGCACTCAAAACATCACTTCCTTCAGCCTAGCCGACCTTGGAGTAGCTTGGACCAGCGTGCTCTGGTGATCCACCCATCCATCCATCTATCCATCCATCTCAGCCACTAGCAGGACACAAAGAAAAGTCTAACATCAACCACGCATAGTCCAGTCCATACCTGGAGAAGCTCATTTTCCCAGTTCTCCGTGATAATTATTTTTAGTCCCCTGAAATGAGCTCTACATGCTCATGACATGCATCCCCACAATGCAGGGTGCAGAGGCAGCCCACCATCCCCACCACACGGGCACCCCACAGCAGCAAGCTTGGCTTGACAGGCTGATGGATGGCAGAGAAAAACATAAAGAAAAAGCCAGAAATTCCTCGTACGGCCATTAGCCGGGATTTCATTTAACTTCAGCAGCACCCCCGATCCCATAAACTCTTATTTCCCGTGGCATGAGCAGCCCGTTCCTGATGCGTGGCTCTCCCTGGAGCACAGCTTTCCCTCTCTCAGCGTTCCAGCAAGCATTCCAAAGCTTGCGGTTCTTCCCTGTTTATACCCACGCCGCTGCCCTCACGGGCTCCCTGCTTGGCGTTGCAGGACGGGGCTGTCCCGGAGGATCGCCGCGGGGTGAGAGAATGAAGAAGCCGGCCGGGCAGCAGCAGGATGGGGCGGCAGGACCTCCCACGTGCTGACGGGCCCCCGCCGATGCTCCCGTGGCCGCTGGCCCTGCTGGCCCTGAGCGCCTGCTGCCGCTGGGGAGTGGCCGGCGGGGCGGGCAGCACCGTGCCCCAGGGCCATGCAGCCCCCGCGACCCCCTCCTCTTCCTCCTCATCCTCCTCTCCCTCTGTCCGGGCACCCCTCGACTGGCTCCTCACCGACCGGGGACCCTTCTACCGAGCTCAGGAGTACGTGGACTTCATGGAGCGCTACCGGCAGGGTTTCACCACCAGGTACAGGATCTACAGGTGAGAGGCTGTGGGGACAAAGTGGAGGCAGACCCTCCTCTGCATGGGTGGGTGGGTGTGAGATGCTGCTTTCCAGGAAATGTCACAGCAGCCCCCCCGGGATACTCGTGGTGTGGCCAGGCTGGGCTCCAGGCAGGATTTGCCCTAGGCTGGGAGGGATTTGCTGCACAGGTTGAGATGGAATCAGCCCTTATGGCAGGGTGGATGGGTCTCATGTGTTCTCCAGTCCCTTTGGACATCCTCCACCAACCGATCTCCTGCCCTGAGGTGCAAACTGGGAACATCAGGAGGGGCAGTGTGCATGTAGTGTCCACCTTCCAGGCCCTTTGGACAAAGATGCTCTTTTGTCCTTTTTCCGTGCATAAAGACATCTTTGTGCCAAATTACCGAACCTGCCTAGACTGGCAGCCCTCTGGGGCTGGGATGCTGCTGGGGCTCAAGAAAAGCCACCCTGACTGACCCCCTGGCATGTCCCCAGTGCCACCAGCCCATGGACTGCTGCAGTGGGATGCTGTATGTATGGGGGCCAAGGCTGGAGGGGGTTTCCTGACAGCAGAGAACCAGGTTTGGCAGCTGTGGGGTCCACTCACCACAACAAAGGGCCACCCCGTGACAGCCTCTGTGGGAAACCCACTCCACTCCACAGCCTCCTGGACCTAATTGGGGCTGTCACCTCTGGCTAATGAGCCCTTCTCCCTTCCACTCCCCACCGGTGCTGAGCCCTGGGGGCTTCCAGCAGCGGAGCAAAGCCTGGCCACTGCCTCTCGGGAATGCTGACGTGGGTGCTGGGATTGCAGCCTTGTTATGCAGCCAGGCACCCCCAGAGAGCTCCTCTGCTCTTTCCTGTGTGCTGACACTGCCGTGCCGAGGGACCTGTGTCCTCCAGGGACGCTGCTGGTGACGGTGGTGGGACAGGAAGGAGCAGCCAGAGGGACAGCAGCTGGCTCACACCTCCCCAGAGGCAGAGAACCTGCTGTCAGCCCTCGGGGCTTGCTTTGCCTGTGGGATGGAAGGGGGGACATTGGCACCCTAGCCTTGAGGGAGTGTGTGTGCAAGGGGAGAGGCAGCGTCCCCCCTGCCTCATCCCCAGCTCTGCTGCTGGCCCCAGCATCCCATCTTCTGGGCCCAAAAGTCACGGTGGGAGGCAGCCTGTCATCTGCCAAGCCCAGCAGCTGCTGCTGTGCACCCATCCACCCCTCCCTCCTTCTCCTCCTCCCTCTCCCTCTTTTCCCGTCCAGCCCTGGTAAAACTGTCTGAAAGCCACCGCCTGGTTTTAATTAGAGCAAAATGCCAAAGATTAGGCTGAAATTTGCTGCCAGTTGTTTACCAGGCAGTGGGGTTTTGGAGGCAGTGACAGGCTGGGCAGCTGCTCCTTAGGGCTGGGGAAGGCTGGGGGGCACATTCACAGCATCTGGGGCTCTGAGGGGACCCACCACATCCCAACACCTCCAGCTTCCCACAAAATGCTGCTGATATTTAAAACTGTGATACTCCCAGATGCTGAATTTTCACCTGGATCCGTAGGCATAAGGCTGGAGGAGGGATGAGATCCAACCAGCCCATTGGGCTGGAAAAGGGTCTAGCCCTGCCCTGGGCTGTGATTAATGCCTTCTGGAGGTGCTGGGTTAATCAATATCAGGCATCTCCACTGCTTGTAGCTCTTTATCACCATCAATGGCTTAGGGAGGGAGGGCGCTTTTGTCCTGGCTGGATCCATAGTTGGCAAGTGTGTGCAGCAGGTCCTTCACTTTCCATGGGGAGGTCGGGATGATTCTCACTGGAGTTTTCTGCCCGTCCTGAGCTGGAAATCGGGGACAGAAGGAAGGAGAGCATGCGTGTGCCATGGCCAGACTCACTTCACACCCTCTCCCCACCGCTGCTCTCCTCCCACAGAGAGTTTGCTCGTTGGAAGGTGAATAATTTGGCCTTGGAGAGGAAAGATTTCTTCAGCCTTCCACTTCCCCTGGCCCCTGAATTTATCCGCAACATCCGATTGCTGGGGCGTCGGCCCAGCCCCCAGCAGATCACCGACAGCCTCATCAAAAAGTATGGGACACACTTCCTGCTGGCTGCCACGCTGGGAGGTGAGTGCTGCTCCGTCCTGCTCACCCCCTTGCACAAGGACTGTGCCAAGGAGGGAGAGTGGGAAGAGAAGCACTGCAGGAGAAATACGGCCAAGAAAGGGAACGGGGTGAGCCCAGCAGCCTTCCAAAAGTATTGCGTGTCCCCCCAGGAGAGGAGTCCCTGACCATTTTTGTGGACAAGCGCAAGCTGAGCCGGAGGGCAGAGCCCGCAGGGGGAGCTGGGAACAGCTCGGGGGTCTCGCTGGAGACCCTGCACCAGCTGGCAGCCTCCTACTTCATCGACAGGGACAGCACGCTGCGCCGGCTGCACCACATCCAGATCGCCACGGCTGCCATCAAGGTGCGCAAGGGGGCGAGGGAGGGGACAGCGAGGGGACAGAGCAGCCCCGGACCCCACCGGTGGCCCCTCGCAGCTGGCCAGACCTAAAACAGCATCCCCCAGAGAGGAGAGAGCAGGGAAAGTTAACACGTTCCCATTATTTCTGAGAAATTGGGCACGCTAATAAAGGCGCATTTTTCAGCGGGCTGCAGGCAGGGCTGCCGCCTGTCAACAGCTAATTAGCAGATAATTAGTTCTCCTCTCCCGACCATCGGCCTGCCATGAGGAGTGGGGCATGGCCAGCGTGGTCAGGGATTATCTGCAGCACGCTCAGATGGGGTAGTGCACCCTGTGTCCCCTCCTGTACCCTGACCACCTGCATGTCCCTGCCTTAGGTGACAGAAACACGGACAGGGCCACTCGGCTGCAGCAACTATGACAACCTGGACTCAGTGAGCTCTGTCCTGGTGCAGAGCCCTGAGAACAAAGTGCAGCTCCAAGGTAGGACTGGGCTGGTGGGGATGTGGGGGCGGACAAGTGCTGCCATGGGATGCTCGTGGGTGCACAGCGGGGTGCAGGGGAGGATGCTGGCAGGAGATGCTGCTTCTAATTTCAGGGCTGGGGAGGAGAGGGGATGGAAATAATGAAAGCTGGGCAGGATGAGGTTGTTGCTTGTCTGCCAAGAGGAGCCAAGATCGATGCAGAGCCCAGACAAGCGGCTCCACAGCAAATTGATATGATAATCATGCAAGGGTGGGAGCCCGGGGAGGGGGGAGGCTCGTGCCCTCCTCGCCCGGGTGATGTTTGAGGGGCTCCGTTCGTGCCCTGATGCTCTCGGGCTGCTCCCGCTCGCAGGGCTGCAGACGGTGCTCCCCTCCTACCTGCGGGAGCGGTTCGTGGCCGCCGCCCTCAGCTACATTGCCTGCGGCTCTGCTGGGGAGCTGGTGTGCCGCCGCAGCGACTGCCGCTGCCAGTGCCAGCCCGCCTTCCCCCGCTGCAACTGCCCCGAGGCCGACATCCAGGCGCTGGAGAGCAGCCTGGCCCAGCTTGGCCGAGCCTGGGAGAGCCACCACAGCCAGTTCGAGGAGTCAGGTGAGGCTGGGGAGACCCCACCAAACATCTTCCCCTTGCGAGCAGCCCAGGCTGGGTGCTGGGTCTCCGGGGTGGTCTTCTCACCATGAAGAGCTCGGAGCTCAGGTGGAGGGAGGTTGCTTTCAGCTCCACCTTCACTGGTTGCTCTCCCGGGTCTGCTGACGCTGTCTCCTTCTCCCCACAGAGGAGTTTCAGGCTCTGGTGAAAAGACTCCCCATGGACCGTTTCCTGAACGGGACAGCCATCTCCCACTTCTGGGCCATGGATCTGGATGTCCAGCATCGCTACCAACAGCTGGGCACCAGCCTGAAGCTGCTCTCCAGGAAAACCTACCGACTCATCCGGCGGCTCTTCAACCTCAGCAAACGCTGCCACCGGCAACCGCGCTTCAAGTTGCCGAAGGAGAGGTAGGGTGCCATGGCATCCCTTGCTAGGGACACTGTCCCGTGTCCCAGGAGTGGCTCAGAGCCAGGGCCTACCTCCCTGTGGCTGGGACTGGAGAAGATCCCGCCTAGGAGGGATGCCTGGGGGTGAGCAGGCAGCAGGAGTGGCTGTACCAGCTCGGAATGCAGCCCTGAGAGATCAGGTCCAAACCTGAAGGTGAAAAAGGGGGCTTGGTTCACTGAGGGGGCCACTAGCAGAGCAGAAAACAAGCACAAGGTGGGCAGCTCTTCCACCCCTAGGGAAAGTCAGTCACATCCCCAAAGATGCCATCTAAGCCCCTCTTCTCCCGTGTCTCCTCTGCACCAGGTCCCTCCCTTACTGGTGGAGCCGCGCACAGTCGCTCCTGTACTGCAGCGAGACCACCGTGCCTGGGACCTTCCTGGAAGAAAGCCACAGCTGTACCTGTCCCTCCGAGCAGCCCTCCTGCCAGGGGTCCATACCGTGTGCCTTGGGTGAGGGGCCAGCCTGTGCCAGCTGTGACCAGGACAACAGCACCCGCTGCGGGACCTGCCACCACGGCTACGTGCTCACCCAGGGCTCCTGCCGCCCCGAGGTGGCCGACTCGCTGGAGCACTACCTGGGGCTGGAGACCGACCTGCAGGACCTGGAGCTCAAGTACCTGCTGCAGAAACGGGACAGCCGCATCGAGGTGCACTCCATCTTCATCAGCAACGACATGCGCCTGGGCAGCTGGTTCGACCCCTCCTGGAGGAAGCGCATGCTCTTGACCCTGAAGAGCAACAAGTACAAGCCCGGGCTGGTTCACGTCATGTTGGCCCTGTCCCTGCAGATCTGCCTCACCAAGAACAGCACCCTGGAGCCCGTCATGGCCATCTATGTCAACCCCTTTGGGGGAAGCCACTCAGAGAGCTGGTTCATGCCTGTCAGTGAGGGAAGCTTCCCAGACTGGGAAAGGACTACCGTAGATGCCTCTGCCCAGTGCCAAAACTGGACGATCACCTTGGGCAACAAGTGGAAGACCTTCTTTGAAACGGTCCACGTCTACTTGCGGAGCCGTATCAAGTCTCTGGATGACAGCTCCAATGAGACAATCTACTATGAACCCTTGGAGATGTCAGATCCCTCCAAGAACCTGGGGTACATGAAAATCAACAGCTTGCAAGTCTTTGGCTACAGCCTGCCCTTTGAGCCGGACGCCATCCGTGACCTGATCCTCCAGCTGGACTACCCCTACACCCAGGGCTCCCAGGACTCGGCCATGCTCCAGCTGCTGGAGATCAGGGACAGGGTGAACAGGCTCTCGCCCCCTGGCAAAATCCGCCTCGACCTCTTCACTTGCTTGCTCCGACACCGGCTCAAGCTGGCCAACAACGAGGTGACGAGGATCCAGTCCTCCTTGAGAGCCTTCAACGCCAAGCTGCCCAATGCTGTGGAGCAGGAGACGGGCAAGCTGTGCAGCTAACGGCCGGGAGCGCTCAGACCTCGGCGCCAGGGGGCTGGGAGGAAAGACTTCCTGGGGAGGAGGGAGAAATAACCACCCTAAAAATTTAAATCAAGGCCTTACCTTAGTGCCAACTGCGTGCTTCCATGGTACAGCCAGCAACTGGCCAAAGAGACACAGGGTCAAGCGGATGGAGGATGCCAGTGGGACTAAGGAGGAGGGATGGCTCATGCAGTGCAGACTGGCTCCGAGTGCGGGGACAGTGCCGCTGTGGCCACCATGGAGGTGGCTGGGGAGGTGTGCCAATGGCCCAGGGGGATGTGGCTTGGCCAGAGGCAGCTGCTGGTCCCGCCAGAGCAGGTGCTCAACCCACCATAAGGATCCCCCAGTGGTGGCCTCCTGGCCACCCCCACTTTTGTAGTCTTTTTAAGAGGTTTCTACTGGCACCTTTGCCTTTGCATCCCCCGTGATCCATCCTGCAGCCGTACCCTCGCACTCGGTGCTGCTGGGGGTCCGCAGCACAGGCCCTCGAGACCTGGCAGGTCTCCCCTGGGGCCTCTCCACAGGCACCTCGTGTCTGCTGCAGTGCTGAGGCACCGTCTCACCCCTTGCCTGGGAAGGACCTGGCACCTGCACCGGGGACCCTGCCACCACAGACACCGGCGGAGACCTCTGGGCCACAATTCCCAACAAAACAAAAAACAACAACAAAAACCCCTAATGCAAAAGAAAGAAAAAGAAAATGTTTTATTTATGTATTTATTTATTTGGTTTGTTTGGGACAGGTTTTTTTAAGCCTATTCATTTGGGGAGTGTCATTTCTTGTCAGTGGCTCCAGCCAAGAGACATCTTAGTAAAATGTATCTGTTTAATATATTTTTTAAAAAATGCCTTTTTTGAGCAAAAGAGCAACCAAAACCAACTGAGATTAAAAAAAAAAAAAAAAAAAAAAAAAAAAAANAAAAAAAAAGAAAGAAAATAACAGAACAGTTACTGTCATCCCTAGCCCTGGCTTTTCCCGTGCTGTGTGGCTCCCCTCCCTCCCTTCTTCCCAGTGCTGCTGCCGCTGCTGTACTCGGTCCCTGACTGGAATATCAAGCAGTGGAGCTGCCCGGCTGTCAGATGGGAATGCTGGGTGCCCAGACAAGCAGAGCTCACTGCTCCAGTGGCTGCCCTCATTCCTTGGCCAAGGATGAGCCAGAGAGAGGAAGGAGCCGACCCTCCGACCGCAGTATCCCCATGGCACGGCGTGCAGACAGAGGGGGTGGTGCAGGGGAAAGGAGAGGGGTGGGAAAAGTGGATCAGTGTGCAGATCTGAGCCCGCTTTCTAATCCTCCACAGCTGGCAAAACTTGTCTGCTTGAACAGACAAGCAGCTTGCACCGCTGCAAAGGCGGTGGAAACCTGAACTCATCCATCCTGCTTCTGTCACCCACCCCTCTTCCATCCTCGGGCTGGGCAGATAGAGAGATAAGTGAGAGGAAAATAACACCAGGAGAGATAAAGAGACAGACAAGAGAAAAATAAAACGGGGATAGATAAACCATACTCGCTATTTATATTCCCTGTCTAATCTATCAATCCATCAGGCTGGCTATTGTGGTTACAGCAGCCCTCAATCTGTCACCTAGACTTGTATTTTCCACACATCTGTCTTCCTTTGCCCACCTCTCCTCTCTTTCTTCCAGTCCTAAAGGGAAAAAAAAAAATTCAGGCAATTAAACACACCAGGAGGAAATGAGAAGTCAAAGCCATGCTCTGGGCTTCCCAGGGACAGCTGGCAGATGTCAGCCTGGGGATGGGGAGGGTGTAGGCAGGAAGGCTGGCAGTGCTCTTGAGCAGGCAGGGCTGCCAGGAGGATTCCCAGCTAGTGAAATTATTTTGGCTTCTGCTCTACATCTTCCATCTCATCACTCCTTGGTTGTCCAGAGCTGTGGCTGCCCCATCCCTGGAAGTGTCCAAGGCCAGGTTGGATGGGGCTTGTAGGAATCTGGTCTACTGGAAGGTGTCCCTGCCCATGGAAGGGTAGAACAAGATGAGCTTTAAGGTGTCTTCTAACCCAAACCGTTCTAGGGTTGTCCCCATCATCATGTGGATCATATGTCAGGCTAACATTCCTCGACTCCATCCCATCTCCTGCATTTCTAACCATGTTTTTCAGTGTCTTGAACCAGTCCCACATCCTAAACACATCTGAATATGAATGCAAGAGGTGTTGGGATGACTGGCAGCACCTCAAGGTACCCATCAAGGGATGGACCCTGGACTTTTCTGGCTTCATGTAGGCTCCAGATGGGGGCAGGTGATGCCCTAACTGTCCCATGTGTGAGGACAGAAGTGGACAAAGGCCATTTACTTCTAGTTTGATGCAAAAAATAAAAGCGGGGGAGTAGGGGGAGGCAGGCAGCTGAAAGGATGAGCCATCAGCCCTTCGAATCCTCAGCAGTTGCCCCTGGGGCTGCACTCCTCTCTCCACAGCCCCAGGGGCAAGATCCATAATCTATTGCACAAAAGCACCGAGTCTGGCCCAAACTGCCCATTCCCATTAGGAATGAGGCTGTGCATGGCATTCCAAGGCTGGCACCTGGCACAGCCCTGTCTCAGTGAAAAGCACTCCATTGGAAAGCACAGGGACAGGCAGGCAAGGCCTTGGTCATCCACCCCAACACCATGGGGCTGCACCCTCTCTTGAACCCAGTGGAGAAAAAGACAGAGTTGGTTCCTTGAATTTGGCTGCTAAATTTCTGTATTTTGGGAGAGGACTGCTTCCACCTTTTTTGGGGCTGCGTGTGAGTTAAAGGAAGAGCAGCAGCAGCATGGGAGGGGACTGCCAGGCTGCATGGGAATCTCAGGTGGAAGCAGCCAGGCCCTCCCATCCCTGTTCAGCAATTAAGGCGCTCAATGGAGATCATTAAAAGGACGAGGTTAATAACTGGAGGTCAGCATTTGATTACCTTGCAGTGCTTTCCCCTGCACAGAGCAGTGCTGATGGCAGCAGGGCTGGCTGGAGATCTGCTGCTGCACAGCACCAGCAGGTTCTGGCCTCAGGATGGAAATAGCCAGCGTGCCACCCTGAACCAGGAATTCAGCACCAAACCCATTAGGTTTTAACAATTGGTGTGTTTGGGGTTGTCCTTTTCCAGGGTCTGTGTTTATAAGAGATTCTCTGCATATGAAAGCCAGAAAATGGCCTTTAAATAACAAGCTGAGCTCCTCACTTACTTGACTGCAGACACTCTGGTTCCCTCCAGATACGTTTGTTTAGCAGCTCTGCCAGGGAGAAGGAGGCCAGGGGAAGGCCAGGATGTCTCACCCCCAGGGCAGGCAGCAGGATGGGGTTATCTGCACAGCTCTCCCAGGGCAGAGAGAGCTCACGGCCCCCAAGCTGGGGCTGGTCCTACCTCCTTCTCTCACCCTGAGACAGCCAGGGATGGGCTGAGCAAACAGCTCACAGCTCCACCTGTGTAACCTACACCCTTTTCCCCCTCCTGTCCTCACCCCTTTTCTGCAGCACCAGCTGAGCCTCCAGCCCTGTGTGCCATGAGGTGCTGCCTTCAGCCTCCTGGCCAAGGGCAGCTCCACATCCGGCTGGGCCCAAACAGCAAGGACAGTTTTTCCATGAAGAGCCAGCATGGAGAGAGGCTGCGAGGCATTCTTGCTCCAGCCTGCCTCAGTTTACCCCTTGTAGCTCCCAGCTAATGCTGTGTCAGCTTGGGAGAAGAACATGGACGCATGGGAATGCAAACATCCCAGGGGAGGAGGGAGGGCTGGGAGGGTTCCAGGTAACACACTTCCCTGGCAGAAACTCTTTTGCTTTGCCTGCGAACAGCACGCTGGTGCAGATGTTGCTTTAAGTCCATCCCCGTGGTCTCTGAGTTCGGGCTGCAGGGTGGGCACGAAGTGGGAATCAGACATTTGGCTCGGCAGGAAGCTTCATGCTGAGCATTTGGCCCAGGGCTCCTCCGGCTCCATTAGCCACACAGAACCACCAGGCAGCTGCCAGCAGATCTGCTCTGTGTTTGACAGCGTTTCTGGGGGAGGCAGGAGATGCCAAGCTGCCTGTGGGCCTCTCTGCCCCAGCACGGGGCTGCTCTGGCTCCCTCCTCATAACTCAGTTTCACCGCGGGTACCAGGGCTGCTCCTGGGCACACATGGGAGCACCTCTCGCTCCCCAGCTAACCCAGCAGATGGTGGGGATGTGATCCCCAGGAAATTGGCATCCCTGAGTCGGGCAGTGCCGTGGCCTAGAGCTGCTCTGCCAACACAAGCCCGTGGAAATTGTCGTGGTTCTCTGCACAAGCCAGGCCTGTGGATTGATGGGGTTTGGCACCAGCCCCCCTTGCTTCCCCTGCCTCTCCGAAGCGCAGAGACATCTGCATAGCCAAGAGGCAAACCAAAACCTCGCTGGCTCTTTTTCAGCCTCATCTTTTTGTTTTTCCTCCCCCTGCTCCTGACAAGCTCAGAAGTGCAGTCAAGGTGGCAAATTAGCACCAGAGCCTCATTAATTGGCAGGCAGGAGCCTTCTCCTGCTGTTTGGGCTGTCATCAGCTGCTTCAGCACATTCTCAGCTTCTCTCTCTTTCAGTCTGTTTTCTCCCTTCACTGATAGTGGGCTGTTTTTCCTCTCTGCCATCTCTTTCAAAGCCATCGAGGGCTCTCATTCCCCCCATGCCGTGCTGCCTGGTGTTTTCTCTCCTGAGAAGGTTTATGGGGCCTGTGGTAAATGGCCACTTCTTAAGGAGCGTGAGGGGAAAATGCACTCCTCCTGAAATGGTGGCGACCTCAGCTTCTTCTTCCCAATTCCTCCTCTTCAGCCTCCTGCCACAGTCTCTGAAGGAGGCAGGAGAATTAGCACAGAGCAGGCAAGAGGGAGGTTTCTGCAAGACCAGGAGATGTCCCCAGCCACCCTCCTGTGTCCCCAGTAGGAGCTCAGTGAGAACCTAGGATCACCCAAGCTGCTGGGGACCTCAGGAAGCCCCAGTCCCAGTTCCAGCTCCTCAGCTCCCTTCTTCCCTCCCCACCAACTCCTCCTTAAGCAAAGATCAAAAAGCATAACCTCACCCACCCAGCCTGCACCAGCCCTTGGCCTCCTTGAGTGTCCTCAGCTGCTCCCAGCTCTTCAGAAGGACCTGGAGACCTCTTTAAACACCCTCAAATAAAGTCCCTTCACAGCAAGTGGAAAAATTTGCAGAGGGCCAGGGATGATGATAGCAAATAGTTTTCTCCTCCCTGAGCTCGTGGCTGGGAGCTGCTGCTGCTGCCAGCAGCAATCTCCCCATCCATGAAATCCAGGTGCCCTGCCCTGGGGTGTCACCACAGCTGGTGTAAATCAGCTGTGCTGGAGCCAGGGACACAGCTGAGCCACAGCCAGGAGCCCGGCTGGAGGATTCACCTCATCCATGGGCCCTGAGCCCTGCCTGGGATGGAGCTCCTCCCCTGGGACCCTGAACCCTCAGAGCTGCCCCAGGACAGTGCTTCCACAGGGCCTCTGGGCTGTGCTCCTGCACCAAGGGTTGAGATGCTCAGATTTTGGTGGGACGATGGGATGAAATTTGGACGGATTTTCCCGTAGCGCGGAATAAAATCCCCCAAAAATCTGTGAGACGGACCTTTTGCTCCTACTGCATATGCCAGGAGTGGAGACTGACTGGATGGAAAGAAAGAAGGAGAAAAATCAGTCAAATTATTTTTAAAAGTGCTCTCCCAGCCTACAGGCATCCTCCTCTCTGTACACAAACCCTCCCAGCCCATCTGCCTCAAAATCAGCAGTGGTTGCTACATCAGTTACCACCTTCCAGCTTTTCCCTCAAAGTGTTTCCCTGCAGTGGTTCCTCACCCTTTCCTTGACCCTGGTGGTATCGATCCACTCAGGAAGGTGGGAATTGAAGGAAATAAAGGGTCTCAAGGGCCTATTTCTCCACCTGCAGCCCATTTTATCGCTGGGAGAGCCCACACCACGAGGATTTATCGCCCACCTTGTTTTCCCTAACTAGTTTCTATGGTTGTTTCACCATCATAACAGTAAAAAAATGTGGCACACAAACCACCCCAAATAGTGTCCAGGGATGTGAAATCCTATAAATCCCAGGAGGCTGCTGGGAGAGGAGTGTTATTTGGATCAGGCCTGCTCCATTGAAGTCATCTCCTCACTGGCCATAGATCAGGGGGCTTCTCCAAAGCCCACCAAAACCTCTGTTAGAATGAGATTCTTTCTCTCCTGAGACTTGGCAGTGGTGTTGGGAGCAATGCTCTCAGAAAGGCTCCTGGGGGAACAGAATCAGTGATTACCCAAATTAGTTTCTAATAGCTTTTATCTCCTAATTTCTACTTTGTCAAGTGCTAAAATCCATTAATAATCAAGAGACCATGTGGAAAAACATTTAACATCCCAGCTGCCAGGAGCTCCCACCCTGTCACACTCCAACACAGTTACAGAAGAGGAGGAAAAGAAAATAAAGTATTATTTTTAAATCTTAAATTCAGCTCTCCACTTAAACTGTCTCCTGCTTTTGCTGATCAACAGGATAGTGGGACAAATCTGTGTATGGAGCATTAGATCCTGCACCTCCCATCTTGCTTCTCTCCTTCCCTTTCTGGACAAAGGTTCTCCATGTGCCTCACCCCTGCATTGGTTCCTTCCTAGAGGGACCCAAATGTTGGTGGCCAAGGTTTGTAGCACCCTTGATCCAGCCTGCACCTGGTGCTTCCCATCCAAATTGAAGGCAGGATGCTGCCCCTCCATGGGACGGGCACATCCACATGGTCCTCCATGGGTTGGGGTTGGGATTGGGGTGGAGCATTTCCACCCCGGGGCTTGTCCCTTCCACTCTCCAATAGCCCTGCCAAAATACTGCAGCCCTTCATCCCACCCCCACCCCTTCCAAGTCTCTCAGCTTTATTCATTCCTTATCTGGGCCTTGCAGAGCCGACCTCAGTCCTCCAGCCACGGCTCAGGTGGAAACCCACCCCCGCCTTGCTTCAATTTGCATCAGCACCCCTCTGCTAATCACCTGTTTGAACAGTTTAATGGGCTTCTAATAAAATATTGCATTTCTGAAGCTCGCCGTGATGGGATAATTCCCCCTGGCATCCCCGGAGGGATGCACACAACTGCTGCAGGGCATCGCCCGTGGCTCTCCCTCTGAGTCTGGGCTGCTTCCCCAGCAGCAGCACCCTGGAGAGAGGAGGGAAACACAGCCCTGCATCCAACCCAGAGGTTGTTGCCTCAGCAACAGCAGAGGTGGGCACAGGGATGCAGGAGGCACAGCCAGAGGAGAGCTTTGGACATGATTGCCAGAGGGTTCCAGGCACAGTGTGGGAAAAAAAATCAGGAGCAAGGAAGAAATTGGGACGTTGCTGCATGAATCGATAGCTGTGGGACCTGCTGGGAGCAGGGAGGGCAGGGGAGGCGTGGGAAGGCTGAGCAGGGTCGCTGCCTGCAGCATCCTGCATCCCAGCTGTGTGCTCTGGGCTGCTGTTGGGGGGCACAGTCCCAGTACCAGGGTGGAGATGGGACAGTCTGATTTAAAGAACACTGTTGTCCAGTGTCCCCTTGCCTTACCACATTTCTCCCTTCCTCTCTTGCCAAGAGGATAGCGACCAAAGAAAGAGATTGAAATGCTTTTCTTTACACCTTAACCATTGCTCAGAGGCAGAAGCAAGAGTGAGTGAGCCAGCACAGCAAACCCAGCGCCCCCATAGAACCAGTAAGTCCTCGTTTGCACCTGTCATCCACGGCCTGGCCAAGGCCTGATGGGCACATGCAGACCCTGTCCTGAGCCTGGGTTCAGATGTTGGCCTCACAGAGCTGAGCAGATTGCAGTGGCACCACGACCACCTTGGGGCTGGAGCCCTGCCAGCCAGGATCTGGCCTTTGTTAGGACATCAGTCCCTCAGAGACCCTCCTGGCAAAGGTTGGGACATCACTACCACCATGCACATTCATCCCCCCGCTTCCTTCTCCAGCTCTCAGCAAGGCTCAGCATCTGGTTATGGATTTATTTGTGTTTTGCTGTTGGCTCACACATCATTAAAGAGCTGCTGTGATGTTGGCTCGGGAGCTGCGGGCTCCGGGCACTCCTGAGCCACCCATTGACAGCTGCTCTGTGCTCACATCCATTCATGGACTTCGTGGATATGGACTCCACCATGGAAATCCCTCTGGGGCGTCCCTAGGGATGCACAACATCACCCAGGAGCAAACCCCTGTGCAGGCTTTCTTACAAAGTGGTGGAATCCACATCGTCTCATCACGAGGTGATGGGATGCTGGGATGGGATCCGAATGCTTTCCAGGGTTTTGCCCCTAACCAAGAGAGATTTAGGTGCTGGGGGTGGGGTGTAGTAAGGTCACAAACTGAAATATATCCAGGCGCATACAGTACATAAAACTACAGTCTATTTCCCCTCTAATTGGTAATAAATGTAAATGTTTAGTTATGCCTAGCTTGGGAGCTATGAAAAACACATCTGGCTGGCTGGTTTTCCTGCCTGCTGCCATCTGTAGCTGAAAGGAAAAGTGAGAGGTGCACGTGTGAGCACCTGAGGAAGGTGGCAGCAGCAGAGAGGGAGCGGGAGCAGGAGAGAGGAGGAGGAGGATTGCTGGAGCAGGTTGGCATCAGAGGTCAGAGATCTTCCCTACTTATGGGACCCTCCAGGTTTTGCATTTCTGCTTGGTTCTTGCTCCTCTCCCAGGTAATGCAACCCACACAGGAATGGCCCATGCCTTCCAGAGCTGCTGACACAGAATTCCCTGGCACTGATGGAGGAAACAAAGCCAGAAAGCCCCAGGATGTCTCCTCCTGGCCATTAATTACCATTTAATCAGAAGCACTGGCCTGGTCAAACCTTGAGCAGTGCCTTATGCATCCCTTCATGCAACAAAAAGCCCTTACAGCTGAAACATCCAGACCACGTTAGCAAGGAAGGGATGCTCTGTCCCCCCTGCTCCTGTCCCAGAGCTGTCCTTAGGTCCGTAACCCCTGACTTGCAGCACCATCCCCACCAGTTAAAGACTGGGAGGAAACCACTGACCCAAAGGAGCAAATACAGCCTCTTTTCCTCTCTGAAAACTTCCTCAGTGCCAGGTCCCCAGGACTGGGGAAGTTTGGAGAGCTGAAAAAGCTAATGAGTACAGAAAAACAGGTCTGGTACAGAATTAAGCACAGGGGGAGGCGTAGATTCCCCCTCTCCACTGCACCTGCTTTGCTGCCCTCTCCCAGAAGCTGCTCCAGCCTCACAGCAACGCCATCATCACCATTCCTTGCCGGAGTCACGCCTGCCCCATCTCAGCTGGAGTTCTGGGCACCCAGCAGCCTTCCTCCTCCTCCTCCTCTGCCCGCCTGGTTCACTCTTATTCTGGCAGTGCCGCCTCTTACTTTGAAGCAGGCTTTTCTTGGAGAAGCAGCTCCGCTTCCCAGAGCGTCCCCAAAGAGCCTGCGAGTACTCGCTCTCTCCCGTCCCTCCTCCTGCCTTGATCAAGGCTGAAGGCTGAAATCCAAGTGCATTGATCAAAGCGGCTTCTTCGGGCGAGATTCGCCAGCGAGGAAAAGCAACAGTTGTGGAGGAGCTGCTCCGAGGGGCCAGCGGCTCCTCGCCAGGAAGAAGATGGGAGCGGTGGGTAGGAGGTGAGAAGGACTTCGCGGCACCCAGGGCTGCAAAGCAAAGGGGTTTTCACCGCCCCGTGAGATTGGAGGCTGTCACAGGAGAGAGGGGTGCTGCTGAGGGATTGAGCAGCAGCCAGATGTCCTAATTCTGAGCTCTCCCAGGGAAAGATGCAACTTTACATATGGCTGGGACAGAGATGAAAAACGCCTGGGCACGGTGGGCCGTGTCCGAGGTCTTTTGCCTGGAGACAAAAGCCCCCCGTTCCTCGGGGACAGCCTTGGAGCAGCTCAGCCTCCACCAAGCCCCTTGGAGAGCAGCGGGCTGGCAGGCCCAGGCAGCAGCCCCTGGGTGGGTGCCGAGCCGTGGGGCTGGGTGCCAGGTGCTCATGCCAAGGTGAAAGCGGAGAGATCAGGCAGCCAGATGGCATCCTCCCACAGAAATAACCACGGGACACCAAACTGCTCATCTGCCATCCAGGGCTGGAGCCGGCCCAAAGCCCCGCTGGCTGCCCGGAGGGGGTGTCCCAGGAGGGGAGGGGGCAGCAGGAGCAGGGGTAGAGCCCTGTGTAACTCAACCAAACCCATCTACAGCCCCCCAGCAAAACACACGGCCTTCAAAACCCTCCTGAGTGGTCACACCGGCCCCCAGGCACTGGGGACACCCACCTGGGTCACTGCTGCCAAGCTGGCAGACAGCTGGGGCCGCACCACCTTATTCCCTGGTGGAGTCAATCCCCACTAGCTCCAGCTCTCAGAGCTGGTGAATCCAGGTCCCCAAGGTCAGGCCATCAGCAGGTGCAGCTCCAGGAGATTTACACCAGCCACGAGGCCCATCCATCTGTGGGAAAGGGTCAGACGTGGCTGGTGCAGGAGGAAAGGCCAGCAGTGACATTGGCACGCTGCTCCTGGCAGCCTCCAAGCTGCTGCAGCAGCTGCCTTTGAGCACTTTTCATCTAATTCAATGAAAATGAGATGTTCAAGTGAATGAAGATAATTTAATAATGAATAGCTCCAACTTATCGGAGAAGCTCTCCATCCCTGCCTGACAGTCGCTGCCTCTAAGTGCAGTTTAATAAGGGAATCACCATCACTCAGCCCTGTGGTAGCAAATCAACATTTTGCTACTCAGGGAAAAGGCTCTTCACTTTCCTTAAAGGGTGAAGCTATTTCTCAGAGAGCCTAAAGTCTGTGGGGCTTTAAAAAGAGTATGAGGAAAAAAAAAAAAAAAAGAGAAAAAGA